>PITA01013842.1:0-55881 GCA_004023965.1 Spilogale gracilis | reverse complement strand
ACTGGTCCAGCTCTCCCCCCCTCCACCCCTCCCTCTGACAATGAGAACGAGCCCTGAGCCCGGCTCTCCATAGTATCGTCCCTTTAAGGATCCCTAAATCCGGACACCCCTCTCCTCCCCCACCTGAGAACCAATTAGGGTTCCCGAATTCAAGTAGAGGCTTTTGTGTGTCACGTGTTTAGGGAACAAAGCCCTCTCCGGCAGGAATAAAAGCTGCTATTCAGGACCCAGTTTGTTCTCATTCTAATCGTTTCCACTTCAGCCTAGCCTCCTTCGTGGGTTCCCAGGGCCGCCCAGCTTGCCCTCACCTTCCCGCCTCAGCACCCACTCTAACGAGCCCTACCCAAAGGCAGGTGGCCACAGACCCTGGGCTCAACCCACCTTTTCTTCCTGAAAGATCATATGATGCCAGGCAGCTCTGAGCTGGGCCCGGGACTCGGGGCTTTCCGTGCTTCCTCCAGTAGGATGGATACCGCCTTCGAGGCAGGAGAGGAAACTGAGGTGCGGTGGGGGTAGGGAACTTGACTGAGGTCACACATCTCAGAAGAGGGGGAGTCTAGACTCTCCAGCATTATGCTTCAGTACCCTCAGATGGTCCTAGAGTAACAGTGAAGAAGAGAGCTGTCATTTTCACAAAGCCCCTGGGGCCAGGCACCTGCTGAATATTAGTGACTCCTCACAACGCTGTGGGAAGAAGCAACAATGGAGGTCAAAGTCACAGAGGAGTGTGTGGCAGGAGGGGAGGTGGAATTCAGGACACGGAGATGGAGAGATGGGGAGACTATGGGACCTACAGACAATGGAGTCATTAAGAAAAACGTATTGATATTGAATGGTCATTGATATATTACCAAGAGAAGAAAGGCAATATGCTAAGCGTAACATAATCCCATTTGTGTAAAAGAGAAAGGAAATATTTGCACATAAATACTCATATATACATACTGCACATCTCTATAGGTACATAGAAAACACTTGAAGAAAAAATACATACTAAATTGTAGTATCTATGTTCATTTCCTTTGGGGAGTACAAAGAGAAAGTGGGGGGGCGCCTGGGTGGCTCAGTTGGTTGGGCGACTGCCTTCGGCTCAGGGCATGATCCCGGAGACCCAGGATCGAGTCCCACATAGGGCTCCCTGCTCGGTGGGAAGCCTGCTTCTCCCTCTCTCACTCCCCCTGCTTGTGTTCCCTCTCTGGCTGTGTTTCTCTCTGTCAAATAAATAAAAATCTTAAAAAAAAAAAATACAAAGAGAAAGTGGGACAGAGATCATTTAGTACCATTCTGTGCTGTTTTAAAAAACTACATTTTCTTATCATGATCATGTATTTCTTTCATCATTTTTGTTTCATTGAAGTTAACTTAAGCATTTTAAAGTGTACAATTCAGGGCACCTGGGTGACTCAGTCGGTTAAGCATCTGCCTTCAGCTTAGGTCATGGTCCCAGAGTCTTGGGTTGGAGCCCCATGTCAGGCTCCCTGCTCAGAGGGGAGTCTGCTTCTCCTTCTCCCTCTACCTGCTGCTCCCCCTGCTAATGCTCTCTCTCAAATAAATAAATAATAAACCAACAAAGTGTACTATTCCGTTACATTTAGTATTAGCACATCTACAACGGCGTGCGACCATGACTTCTGTCTATTTCCAGAACATTTTCATCACCCCCAAGTCAAAGCCCACACTCATGAAGGCATCACCCCCACTCCACCCTGCCCCAGCCCCCAACAACCCCTCACCTGTTTTTTGTCTCTATGGATTTATCTATTTTGGGTATTCCATACAAATGAATCATAAATATGTAACCTTTTGTGTCTGGCTTTTTCATTTAGAATATTGTTTTTAAGGTTCACCCGTGTTGTAGAAGGTGTCAGCAGTTCATTCCTTTTTATGGCTGAATTATATTCCATTGTATGGATATGTCCCGTTTCCTTTATCCATTCATCACTTGAAGAACGTTTAGATGGTTTCCACCTTTTGGCTACCATGAAGAGTGCTGCTAGGATCATTCAGGTACAAGTTTTTGTTTGAATACCTGTTTTCAATTCTTTCAGATATATGGCTAATATACAAGTCAGTGATAATTCCATAAATTTTTTGAGGATCCGCCGAGATGTTTTCCATAGCATCATACCCTTTTACATACCCTCCCTGTACAGAAGGTTTCAACTTCTCCACATTCTTGTCAACTCTTGTAAATTTTCCTTAAGTTTATTTTTATTTTTATTTTTTTTTTTAAAGATTTTATTTATTTGACAGAGAGAAACACAGCTAGAGAGGGAACACAAGCAGGGGGAGTGAGAGAGGGAGAAGCAGGCTTCCTGCCGAGCAGGAAGCCCGATGTGGGGCTCGATCCCGGGTCTCCGGGATCATGACCTGAGCCGAAGGCAGTGGCTTAACCTAACTGAGCCACCCAGGCGCCGCCAAGTTTATTTTTTAAATTTTTTATTTTTAAATATTTTATTTATTTATTTATTTATTTTATTTATTTTATTTATTTATTTTTAATTTTACTTTTTTAAAAGATTTTATTTATTTATTTGACAGAGAGAGAGAGATCACAGGTAGGCAGAGAGGCAGGCAGAGAGAGAGGAGGAAGCAGGCTCCCTGCTGAGCAGAGAGCCCAATGCGGGCCTTGATCCCAGGACCCCAAGATCATGACCTGAGCCGAGGCTTTAACCCACTGAGCCACCCAGGGGCCCAGATTCTACTTTTTTATTTGACAGAGAGAGACACAGAGAGAGGGGACACAAGCAGGAAGAGTGGGAGAGGGAGAAGCAGGATTCCCACTGAGCAGGGAGCCTGATGGGGGGCTCTATCCCTCCACCCTGGGATCATGAGCTGACCTGAAGGCGGACTCTTAGTGCCTGAGCCATCCAGGCACCCCAAGATTCTATTTATTTAACAGAGAGAACCAGAGATCACAAGCAGGGGGAGTGGCAGAGGAAGACAGAGAAGCAGGCTCCAGGCTAAGCAGGGAGCCTGATGGGGGGTTCGATCCCAGGACCTTGGGGTTCATGACCTGAGTTGAAGGCAGATGCTTAATTGACTGAGCCACCCAGAAACCCCTTAATTTTTTTCTTTTGTTTTTGCTTTAATTATAGCCATCCTAGTGAGTATGAAGTGGCATCTTATTGTGGCTTTGATTAGTGTTTTCTTTATGGTTAATGATGTTGAGCATTTTTTCTTTCTGTTTTTCTAAGATTTTATTTATTTATGTGTTTGTTTTAAAGATTTTAGTGTGTGTGTGTGTGTGTGTGTGTGTGTGTGTTTTAATGTAATATCTATCTCTCCATGTAGGGCTAGAACTCAAAAACCCTGAGGTCAAGAGTCTATGCTCTACTGACTGAACCAGCCAGATTCTCCTTCCTTCCTCCCTCCCTCCCTCCCTCCCTTCTTTCCTTCCTCCCTTCCTCCTTCCTCCCTCCTCCCTTCCTTCCTTCCTCCCTTCCCGTCTTCCTCCCTTTCTCTCTCTCTCTCTCTCTCTCTCTCTCTCTCCTCTCTCTCCTCTCTCTCCTCTCTCTCCTCTCTCTCCTCTCTATTTCTGGAATCATTGACATACAGGGCACCTGGGTGGCTCAATCAGTTAAGCAACTGCCTTCGGCTCAGTTCATGGTCTCAGGGTCCTGGGATCAAGTCCTGCATTGGGCTCCCTGCTCAGCGGGAAGCCTGTTCCTTCCTCTCCTACTCCCCTTGCTTGTGTTCCCTCTCTTGCTGTGTCTCTCTCTGTCAAATAAATAATAAAATTTTTTTAAAAAAAATCAATGAGGGATACCTGGGTGACTCAGTTGGTTAAACATCTGCCTTTGGCTTAGGTCATGATCCCTGGGTTCTGGGACCAAGCCCTGCATCAGGCTCTCTGCCCAGTGGGGAGTCTGCTTCTCTCTCTGCCTGATGCTCCCCGAGCTTGTGCTCTCTGCTGTCTCTTAAATAAATAAATAAAATATTTTAAAAAATAAAATAAAATCTTATTTATTTATTTTAATGAGAAAGAGAGAGAGAGTGGGAGAGTATGAGCAGGAGGGGCAGAGGGAAAAGGGGAGAGAATCTGAGGCAGACCCCCCACTGGGCTCAAAGTCCAACACAGGGCTTGCCCCCATGACACCAAGATCATGACCCTAGTGGAAACCAAGAAGAGCTAGATGCCCAACCATCTGTGCCTCCCAGATGTTCCTAAAAATAAAATCTTTAAAAAGAAAAAAATATGGAGTGCCTGGGTGCCTCAGTCAGTTAAGTGAGTCTGAATCTTGATTTGGGCTCGTTATGATCTCAGGGTCATGGAGCTCTGCATGGGGCTCCACGCTGGGACTCTCCTTGAGTTTCTCTCCCTCTCCCTTTATCCCTCTTCCCTTGCACTGCTCTCTCTTTCTCTCTCTCATAAATAAATATATTTTTAATTTTTTAAAATATTTTTATTTATTTGACAGAGAGAGAGACAGCTAGAGAGGGAACATAAGCACGGGGAGTGGGAGACGGAGAAGCAGGCCTCCTGCTGAGCAAGGAGCCCAATGAGGTGCCCAAAATAAATAAATATTTTTTTAAAAGATTTTATTTATTTATTTAACAGAGAGAAACACAGCCAGAGAAGGAACGCAAGCAGAGGGACTGAGAGAGGGAGAAGCAGGCTTCCCGCCAAGAAGGGAGCCCGATGTGGGGCTCGATCCCGGGTCTCCGGGATCATGACCTGAGCCGAAGGCAGTCGCTTAACCAACTGAGCCACCCAGGTGCCCTATAGATAGTTTATATAATTATTTTAATCCTTGTCTTTACTGTCTTAACCAATTACTTGCAAATTTTTGTGATTGGATATTCCTAAGACGAAACAACCCTTGAGCCCATATTGTTAATATATGTAGATTTACCTCATCATATAAAGGTGTCCAATGATGCTGTTATCATAACTATGTCATAAAACATACACAAAAGAAAATTTTAAAGGATGAAATAGAAAAAAATACATCTAGAAAGCCCAGTCTTTCGGTGGACTATTTTGAGTGTTCCCAAAGCTGTCAACCCTTTCTTGCACCTGCTGGTCCTGATGACAGAGTGCAGTCAGGAGTCCTTCTAAAGGGACCGCCGGAACTGCTGTGACATGGGATGGGAAGGAGCCCTCCACAGTGGATCTGTCTTCCCTCTTCTGGGTCACAAAGTCTGATAATAGAAGGACAAATGCTGGAGTCCTGGCTCTATTTCCTAGTTGTCTAACCTCAGACGAGCAGCTTTGCTTTTCTGAGCCTCAGATAATAATCCTAACTTCATAATGTGCCTCTGAAAGCTCTGCGAGGGTATATGAAGGAGTGCAGGGTCTGGCACCTTGTCACCACTTGGTTAACAATAACATTGACTATATCACGGAGGCAGATCCTAACAGACCTTCTATCATCTTCTGCCAGCTAAAGAATTCAAGGCAGGAACCCCTCCCTGGAGGAATCGAAGGAAGAGGCAGGAGAGGGAAACAGGGATGCAAGGGCCTGGCCCTGCTCTTGGGGAGGCAATGTGCCATGGTGGGTGAGTCATACCTGGAGAGGAGAGGCCTGGGTTGAAGCCATATGACCTTGGCCAAGTGGTGACACTTCTCTGAACCTCAGTGTCCTCATCTGTAACATAGAGATAATAATAATTATATCTGCATTGTATTTATCTGAGTTCATGCAGTAGTATGTGAAAGTTATTGCCCAGAAATAAGAGCTTGATAAACAACAGTGATTACTATTATCACAGTTGCCCCCCACACTTACCCACAGGGGATGCATTCCAAGGACCCCCAGGAGATGCCTGAAATGGCAGCAACAAATAGTAGGTACCCTGTCTTTTCCAATACATACCTACCTATGATAAACCTTACTTTCTAAAGTAGGCACAGGGAGAGATGAACAACAAGAATTAGTAATAAAATAGAACAATTATAATCATATACAAATAGTTATATGGGTTTTTTAAAAAGATTTTATTTATTTGACAGAGAGAAATACAGCCAGAAGGGGAACACAAGCAGGGGGAGTGAGAGAGGGAGAAGCAGGCTTCCCGCCGAGCAGGGAGCCGGATGTGGGGTTCAATCCCGGGTCTCCGGGATCATAACCTGAGCCGAAGGCAGTCGCTTAACCAAATGAGCCACCCAGGCACCCCCTGGTTATATGTTTATATAACATATATAAAAGTTTTGGCAATGTGGTCTGTCTCTCAAAATGTCTTACTGTATTAAACTCAGTGTTCTTCTTGTGATGTTGGGAGATGATCAAATGTTTAGGCGATGGGATGAAAGGAGGTGCGTGATGTGGGCGTGGTGATGTAGCATTAGGTTACTACTGGCCTTCTGAGGGGCATCTGCTTCCAGATCTATGTCTGACTGCAGGGCACTGAAACTATAAATCAAAAGGAAGGATAAGGGAAGGTGGGATCTACTGTGCTTGAGGCTTAAGGAGGCTAAGTTCTCTAACAGCATTTACTTATTTGTTCACTCCACCAAGATTTATAGCATGCCTACTATGTGCCAGCCAAAGCAGTGTGGAATAAGAGAATAGTCCTTAATTTCAAGGAGCTTATGACCTAGGGGTTCACAGACGTTAACCAAGCAGTCCACACACTGCAAATGCACACGGTGACAGGTACTACAAGGAGAAAAATGGGGAGAAGGCAAAGGAATAAAGGCTCAGAGAAGTGATCAGGGAAGGTCTCATGAGAAAGGTCTCATGTGACTTTTTTCTTTTCCTTTTTTTTCTTTTTGAGAAAGTGACATTTATGCCCAAATTTGAAAGATGGAAAGAAAGTAATCAAGCAGGGAAGGGAGGGAGGGGTGTTCCGGTCTGGGGGAAGCAAAATTAGGCTGCGGCAGGGGTCCCGGTGAAGAGGAACGTGCTCCAGGATGAGCAAGGAGTGCAGGCTGGGTTAAGGGCAGCGGGCTCTCGGCAGAGGGCAGGATGCTCTAGCAGAAGAAAGAGTGCTCCAAGCTGAAGGATGGATGTTCCAGGCTGGAGGAAAGCAGTTCATAGGCCCCCAGTTGAGAAAGAGCTTGGTGATTCCAGGCTCTGAAAGGCCGGTTGACCCAAAGACGGAAGGGAGGTAGGATGCGGGGGACATGAAAATGTAGAGAGAGGCAGGGGCCAGACTGTGCAGGGTTTTGTGCCACTGTAGGAGTCTGCATTGATTTCCGGCAGTGCAGGGCAGCCACTGGCGCTGGGACCGAGGGCAACAGCAGTTTCTGGATGATCAGAGATGCTCTGCAGACATTTTGCCTAGACTCATGGTGAATGAGAAGATGGGTAGAGATGATTGAATCAGGAGGGGTTTAGGGGTATCTGGCTGACTCGGTAAGGCATGAGACTTGTGATCTTGGGGACATGAAAGCAAACCCCCACATTGGTGGCAGAGTTACTTTTAAAAAGTGGGATGCCTGGGTGGCTCCATCGGTTGAGCATCTAACTCTAGATTTTGGGTCAGGTCGGGATCTCTAGGTCCGTAGCATCAAGCCCCATGCCAACTCTGCCCTCAGCACAGGATCTAACTTGGTCCTTGCCCTCTGTTCCTCCCTGTACCCCACCCCCACTTGTGCCCTCTATCTCTAACTCTAAAATAAATACAATTTTTAAAAAAAGAGTAGTTTAGGGGGCGCCCGGGTGGCTCAGTTGGTAAGGAATTCCGGGATCGAGTCCCCCATCAGGCTCCCTGCTCGGCGGGAAGCCTGCTTCTCCCTCTCTCATTCCCTCTGCTTGTGTTCCCTCTCTGGCTGTGTTTCTCTCTATCAAATAAATAAATATAATATTTTTTAAAAAAGAGTAGTTTAGGGGCGCCTGGGTGGCTCAGTTGGTTAGGCGACTGCCTTCGGCTCAGGTCATGATCCTGGAGACCCAGGATCGAGCCCCACATCGGGCTCCCTGCTCGGCAGGAAGCCTGCTTCTCCCTCTCTCAGTCCCCCTGCTTGTGTTCCCTCTCTGGCTGTGTTTCTCTCTGTCAAATAAATAAAATCTTAAAAAAAAAAAAAAAGAGTAGTTTAGAACCCGGTTGTATTCGGATTCCACCATCTTATATCTTTGCTGTGTGTACCTCAGTTTGGGCCGGGGTAGGGGGAAGGAGGATACTAAATGAGTCAATTAATGTAAATAGTTTAGCAGAGGGAGAGGGAGAAGCAGCCTCACCCCTGAGCAGGGAGGCTGATGTGGGGCTCGATCCTAGGATCCCAGGATCATGACCCGAGCTGAAGGCAGACCTTATCTGACTGAGCCACCCAGGTGCCCCCTGCTTGAGCCTTAACGCCTAGCACCATGCCACACAGTAGAGTCAGGGCAATAGTTGGGCAGATGGAAAATACCCAATTCACCCAACACACATATCCAGTAGCTCTCCTTTGGGGATTACCCACTCCTCTATTTCTGCCTTCCTGATCTAGCAGACACACTAATCTCCCCTTCCTTTCCAATCCACTATACTCTCTCCCTCCCCTGTGCCTCCAAAGCTCTGTTAAGTTCCTCATAATCTGCTTGATATAATTTGTTCCTTTAGGACTCATTCAGGAATGTTTATTGTTTTATTTATTTATTATTTATTTATTTTTTTAAAAGATTTTATTTATTTATTTGACAGAGAGAAACACAGAGAGAGGGAACACAAGCAGGGAGAGTGAGAGAGGGAGAAGCAGGCTTCCTGCCAAGCAGGGAGCCCGATGCGGGGTTCCATCCTGGGTCTCCGGGATCATGACCTGAGCCGAAGGCATTGCCTAACCAACTGAGCCACCGGCGCCCCTATTTTTTTTATTTTTTTTAAGATTTTGTTTACTTATTTGACAGAGAGAGAGATCACAAGTAGGCAGAGAGGCAGGCAGAGAGAGGAGGAAGCAGGCTCCCCGCTGAGGAGAGAGCCCGATGTGGCCTCCATCCCAGGACCCTGAGATCATGACCTGCGCTGAAGGCAGAGGCTTAACCCACTGAGCCATCCAGGCACCTAAACTCTACACTCAACATGGAACTCAAATTCTTGACCCCAAAGTCAAGAGTCACATGCTCTACCAACTTAGCCAGCCAGGTACCCCAGGAATGTTTAGATACTTCTAAAACAATGGGGCACCTGGATGGTTCAATCAGAGGAGCTCAACATTTGAAATATAGGTGGTCTGAACTAAGAAGGCCATAAGCACAAAATATACATTGGATATAGGAGATTATAAAAAATGAATGTAAATATAGCATTAATAAGTTTATATTAATTGCATGCTGAAATGTAATGTTTTGAATATATTATAAGGTTAATTTTACTTGTTTCCTTTTACTTTTTAAATGCGGCTACTAGAAATTTTAAAATTACATATGTGATTCACAGCTGTGGCTTACATCTTATTTTATTTGTTTGTTTGTTTGTTTATTATCTATTTAGAGTGAGAACACAGGTGTGGAGTGGGACAGAGGAAGAGAGAGATTGAGAATCTCAAGCAGATTATTCACTGAGCACAGAGCCTGATGGACTTGATCTCAGAACCCTGAGATCATGACCGGAGCCGAAATCAAGAGCCAGACGCTCAACTGACTGAGTCACCCAGGTGCCCTGCATCTTATTTCTACAGGGCAACACTGGTACAGAAAGTTACATCCCAGGGGCGCCTGGGTGGCTCAGTTGGTTAAGCGACTGCCTTCGGCTCAGGTCATGATCCCGGAGACCCGGGATCGAGCCCCACATCGGGCTCCCTGCTCGGCGGGAAGCCTGCTTCTCCCTCTCTCGCTCCCCCTGCTTGTGTTCTCTCTCTGGCTGTGTTTCTCTCTGTCAAATAAATAAAATCTTTAAAAAACAAAACAACAACAATAACAAAGAAAGTGGCATCCCCCAGAAAATTCTCCCTTACTTACCAGTCAGTATTTGCTCCCTTTCCCCCAAAGATAAACACTGTTCTGACTTCTCTCTCCATAGGTTAGTTTCGCCTTTTTATTTTTTTTATTTTTTAAATTTTTTTAAAGATTTTAAAGTTGTAGAACTTTATGTGGATGGAATCATATGGTAGGTATTTTGTGTGTGTGTGCTGTTTTTTGGTTAGCACATTTAAAAAAAATTCATCCATATACCATTCATTTGTTCCTTTTAATTTTTGCGTAGTATTCCATTACATATGCATATCATGATTTATTCATTCTCCTATTGATGGACATTTGGGTTGTTTCCAAATTCTGACTGTTATGAATAATGTTGCTATTACTGTCCTTGGAAAAAAATCTTTAAATAGTCTCTTTCAAATTATTTTTACTATGTTTTTTATTGTTAAAATAAATCCATATTCAAAGAAAAAATCCATACACACAGCGACATGCCATATACCCCACCCCCTTGTTAATGATTTGGTGTTAATGGTTTTTGGTGTGATGTAAACCCTTTCAGACCTTTTCCTCCACATTTAGAATCATGTACTATGGCCGTTAATAAAATTGTCAATTTGGTGGTTCCTGTCTTGGCTGTCTCACCCCTGGAGATGGCCGCATGGCTGTTGATCTCTGCCCCTCTTGTTCTAAGGTTTCTAGACCCAAACTGGCAAGATGTAAGAAGAACCTAGGGAAAGCAAATATATGGCACTCCTTCCACTATTCCCTGATTACCTGTATCCATGGCAGACATTGTTAATCAATCATAGCTTTCTGTCTTTGCCCAGCCTCAGCCACTACTAATCAATAGAAAAACTGAAACCAATTTCCCATCTCTGAAATAATCTGGCCACCTTCCATTTTGCTGATGAATAAACTAGGTAGGACTTAGAGAGGGGAAGAGCTAGCTTCAAGGTCAGAAAGGAGGCCCAGCCTCCTAACTGTCTAATGTTTTTTCCTGCTACACTCATGGACTCCAAAGACTAAATCCTTGAGATCCTGAGAACCCAGTCTCTAGGGAGAGGGCATTTTTTTCCCCAGACAGAGCCTCTAAATGGAACCTTCCTCCAGCCAGCCCCTCACCTTTCTGCTCTGAGTGTAATCAGAAGCCCCTGCCAACAGACTGGCATCCCCTCCCCCCACAGTCACACTGACAGACCTGCGGTTTCTGTTCTCCAGGTCTGCAGTTTAGTTTCCCAAAATAAACATTTTAAAAAAATAAAAAATAAAGGAGGCATGCTCTTAGCATCTTTGCTTTCGGTCCCAGAGCTGTGGAATTATTAACTGACCAGACGAAATCAAATAGTTAATTACAGCAGAGAGGCAACTTCAGATGCTGAAACCATAAACCTCCAAAAGCATTCCTCCTTTCACCAACACATCAAGCCGACTCTGGCTGTCATTGGAAGCGACAGTGAGAAAGTGGGAGAGTCAGCAGGTCTAGACAGACTGTGGGTGCTCTCGGCTGCACAAGCAGAATAGTTTATTTAATTCTCTCCCTGCCTGGGCAAGGGGGACAAGTCGGAGGGAAAAATGGGGACAGAAGGTAGCATGATGTTTGAGTCAGGTAGAGCTGGGTTCTTAAAACTGTCCCCCCACTTGCTAGCTGTGTGACCTTGGGCATGTCACTTCAGGTGTCTGAGTCTCTGTTTTTCCATCTGTAAAACAAGTATATTAATAGCATCTACTTTGTTGGATTAATACACTGAAGAAAATGACTTGGTTAAAAAGATGTATGGAGGGGCACCTGGGTTGGCTCAGTTGGTTGGGCGACTGCCTTCGGCTCAGGTCATGATCTCAGGGTCCTGGGATCAAGCCCTGCATCAGGCTCCCTGCTCAGCATGAGCTGCTTCTCCCTCTCTCACTCCCCTGCTTGTGTTCCCTCTCTCGCTGTGTTTCTCTCTGTCAAATAAATAAATAAAATCTTTTAAAAAAAAGATGTATGGACAACTCTTGTGAGCATATGTCTCTAGATGTGAGCTCTGTGAGAGTGGAGATAGCTATCTGTTTCCTTTACCATCTCGTCCTCTAACCCTAGCAAGATGACTGGTTCAAGGAAAGTACTTAATAAGCACCTGTTAAGCCCCTAGTATAAGGTATGGTCTTAAGGATGAGGATGACCATGGAAGAGATTGCAAAAAGGCTTCAGAGAGCGTCTCTGCCCTTAAGTAGCTCTCATTCCAGCATAACAGACAGTCCAGAACCATCTATACTAGTAAGTGAATTGTTATGCATTGAATACGTAATTAATATAATGTAGTGGTGCATGGTAGAGATTCTGACATCAGACTTGAGTTCAAATCTCAGCTCCCCCGACTTGCCACCGTTCTGATCCTTATTGGTAAGTTTACCCGTCAATGCTTTTGTTTCTGGATTTGTAAATAGGGACCCACTTTATAGGGTCATTGTAAGGATCAGAGTTTCCTGAAATGCTTAGTACCATACCTAAAACATAGTAATTTTTAAAAAATATTTAATTTATTTATTTGACAGAGAGAAACACAGTGAGAGAGGGAACACAAGCAAAGGGAGTGGGAGAGGGAGAAGCAGCCTCATGCTGAGCAGGGAGCCCGATGCGGGGCTCAATCCCAGGATCCTGAGATCATGACCTGGGTGGAAGGCAGCCACGCAGGTGCCCCTAAAACATAGTAATTGCTCAACAAATCTTAACTATTGCTTTTCCCATCTACTAGGTGACTTTGGAAAAATGACTTAGCTTCTCTTAAGACTTGTTTTCGGGCGCCTGGGTGGCTCAGTTGCTTGGGCGACTGCCTTCGGCTCGGGTCATGATCCCGGAAACCCGGGATCGAGTCCCACATTGGGCTCTCTGCTCGGCGGGAGGGCTGCTTCTCCCTCTCTCACTCCTCCTGGTTGTGTTCCCTCTCTAGCTGTGTTTCTCTCTGTCAAATAAATAAAATCTTTTAAAAAAATTTTTTAAAAGACTTGTTTTCTTGGTCAGTAAAATAAAAATAGAACAGTTCCTACTTTGAAGAATTTATGGGAGAATGAAATGAGAAAATCCCTGAAATATGCTTAGCATGGTGTCTGGCATAGAGAAAGTACTTAATAATTTCTAAATGATGCTGATGATGATGAAAAGCAGGTGCTATGGAAGAAAAGAGTAAATTCATTTTGATGGATAGGCACAGGGATAAGAGAAAGTTTTATAGTAGGTAAGTGATTGGGGAGTAACAATTTTATTGAGATATAATTCACATAAAATACAATTTACACATTTAAAGGTGCATTTCAACTTTTTAGTACTCACCAAATTGTGCGACTATCACCGTAATCAATTTTAGAATGTTTTCATCACTCCAAATAGGAAACTATATCCATTCATCATAATTCACTCTCCATTTTCCCCCTAGAGCTCCCCTTGACCCTTCCAAGCTCTAGGCAACCACCAGCTTACTTCCCGTTTCTGTGGCTTTGCCTATTGTAGGCATTTTGTGTAAATGGAACCAAACAATTTCTGAATTTTTGTTTCTGGCTTCTTTCACTTGGCCTAATGTGTTCAAGGTTCATCCGTGTTGTAGTGTGAATCAGTACTACATTCTCTTTTATGGCTAAGCGATAGTCCATTGCATAGAGTTGATAGACGTTTGGGTTGTTTCCACTTCTTTGGCTATTATAAAATAATGCTGCTGTGGACTTTAATGTAAAAGATTTGTGTGGATACTATTTCCATTCCTCTGAGAGTGTACACCTAGCAGTGGAATTGCTGGATTATAGGGTGAATCTATGTTTAACTGAGGATCTGCTTTTCTAAACTGCTTTCATATCCTATAGCATTTCGCCTTCCCACCAGCAATGTCCAAAGGTTCCAATTTCTCCACATCTTTGCCAACAATCGTTGTCATGTATCATTTTGATTATAGCCATTCTGGTGTTTGTGTGGTGGTATCTCATCGTAGCTTTGATTTGTATTTTCTGATAGTTAATGATGTTGAGAATGTTTTCAAGTGCTCATCAACAGCATATAGATCTTCCTTGGAGCAATGTCTATTCAGAGTCTTTGCCCATTTTTTTGAAGTTTATTTATTTGTTTAAGTCCTCTTTACACCTAACATGGGGCTAATGACCCTGAGATGAAGAGTCCCATACACCTCCCACTTAGCCAGCCAGGCACCCCTCCTCTGCCCATTTGTTTAGGAATATTTGTTCTTTTATTTGACAGAGAGAGAGAGAGAGAGTACAAGCAAGGGGCGCAGCAGGCAGAGGGATGAGCAGGCTCCCCACCTGGGAGCCCAATGTAAGGCTCAATCTTGGGATTCTGCAATCATGACCCGAGCTGAAGGCAGACACTTAACTGACTGAGCCACCCAGGCATCCCTTCTCTGCTCATTTTTTTTTTTTTTAAAGATTTTATTTATTTGACAGAGAGAAACACAGCCAGAGAGGGAACACAAGCAGGGGGAGTGAGAGAGGGAGAAGCAGGCTTCCGGCCGAGCAGAGAGCCCGATGCGGGACTCGATCCCAGGTCCCCGGGATCATGACCTGAGCCGAAGGCAGTCGCCCAACCAACTGAGCCACCCAGGCGCCCCACTGCTCATTTTTAATTGACATTTATTTTTTTCATTTTTGAGTTGTATGGCTTCTTTGGATATTCTTTTTTTTTTTTAAGATTTTATTTATTTGACCGAGAGAAACACAGCCAGAGAGGGAACACAAGCAGGGGGAGTGAGAGAGGGAGAAGCAGGCTTCCCGCCGAGCAGGGAGCCCGATGTGGGACTCGATCCCCGGTCCCCGGGACCACGACCCGCCCCGATGTCTGATCCATTTTTAAAAATAATTTTGGGGGGCACCTGGGTGGCTCAGTTGGTTAAGCAACTGCCTTCGGCTCAGGTCATGATCCCAGGGTCCTGGGATGGAGTCCCCTCAGCAGTAAGCCTGCTTCTCCTTCTCCCTCTGCTCCTCTGCCTGCTTGTGTTCTCGCTCTTTCTCTCTCATATAAATAGATAAAATCTTAAAACATAAATTTGAATCTTACACTTAGATTTTTAATTCATTTTGAGTTGATTTTTGTATATGGTGTGAGGTAGCAGTACTATTTAATTCTTTTGCATGTGGACATCAAATTCTCCCAGCATCATTTCTTGAAGACACTGTTTTTCCCTATTGAATTGTGTTGATATCCTAATAAAAAAATCAGCTGATTGTGAATGTGAGTGTTTATTTTTGGACTCTCAATTCTATTCTGTTGATCTGTAGGTATATCCTTTTTTTGAAAAAAAAAAGATATTTTATTTACTTGTCAGAGAGAGAGAGAGAACACAAGCAGGGGGAGTGGCAAGCAGAGGGAGAAAAAGGCTCCCCACTGAGCAAGTAGCCAGCTTTGAGACTGGATCCCAGACACCCTGGGATCATGACCCGAGCCCAAGGCAGATGCTTAACAGACTGAGCCACCCACGTGTCTTTATAGGTATATCGTTATGCTGGTCCCACACTATCTTGAAGGTAACTGAATTTGAGCTGAGTCAAATTAATTGGCCCTGGGAATACAGAGTCACAGAACTTCCTTATCTTTCCACAGTGCTTTAGAATTTTCAAGGTGCTTTCATACACATGAGCTCACCTAAACCCTGCAGCAACTGAGAGAATACACAGACGCTCAGAAGGCCGAGTGGTATATCCGTAGACTGACTCAACCAGAACCAGTGACCAGCCTCTCACGGACTCTCATTACCCTGGCCCTTCACCTCCTGGTTGAGTCTGGAAATTTGGGAGAAGGGAAAAAGAACAACAGAGAAAAATTAGGGCCAAAATTATGGGAAGGGTCCAAAACACACTGATTATACATATTTGGCTCCAATCAGTTTATGATAAAATTTCCCTTCTGTATGGGCAAGAAATGGAATGTTCTGGGTAATCCAGGGCTTTGCTTGGGTCTTTGCTTTTTCAAAGAATGAAAACACGATGAAATGCTCTCAACACTAAAACCACATGGACTGTAATTTAATCTTTAATTTTATTGTTGTTGTCATTCTAGAAAACTCTTCAATATATTTTATTTTTTTCAAAGATTTTATTTATTTATTTGACAGAGAGAAGGAACACAAGCAGGAGGAGTGAGAGAGGGAACACAAGCAGGGGGAGTGAGAGAGGGAGAAGCAGGCTTCCTGTCAGGCAGGCAGCCCCATGCGGGGCTCGATCCCAGGTCTCTGGGATCATGACCCGAGCCAAAGGCAGTCGCTTAACCAACTGAGCCACCCAGGCACCCCGTCTTCAATATATTTTAAAGCAATGTTTCTTCAAGAGTGACCTGAAGAAAACCTCAGCTATAGGCATCATCTGATAGAGGTGCTTGTTAAAAAATGCATTCTTCAACACTCTCAGCCACCCTGTGTCTACTGAAAATCATTGGGTGATTTTTTATGCACATTAGGGTTTGGGAACCACTGTTTCAGAGCCATGAAAGTCAAATTATGAATATCAATTATTGCACTTGAGAGATGTAGACATTCTGCTTAGAGGAGAGCTCTGGATCACAACAGATTAACGGACCATATTCCTACAAGTCTTTGATAAAACATCACCCCTCCTTATAAATTTGCTGATTTAAAATTACTTATGACCCTCTTCTCCAGGCCTCCCACCCTCCCTATCCCTTTTCCTTTCTCCACAGCACTTAACAACATCTGACACGTTATTTATGTGCCTATCTATTTATTTATTTGTTATCTGACTCCTGTCTCTAGAAAGCAAGTTGCACAAAGGTAGTGCTGCGGATACAGCATTCAATGTAATTTCTGACAGGTAGCGGGTGTTCAATAAATATTTGTAGAATGACTGAATGTGCCAACTTGCATCATAGTGCTTGGGCATAATGTCATTTGTCCCTTGGCTTTCTGGAAAGGATTTTTTTTTAAACTATAAAGCAAATTATTCTTTCACTCTCTGAGTGCTCAGTGAGCATAACAGTAGAGAGAAAGAGCTGGAACGGCATCCTCTAATCTCCTCATTCTGGAGTCTGGGCCAGTTGCTCTAAAGATCATTTTTCCTTAATACCGCTGAGATCCTCAATTTACTACAAGGATCTTGCATTTACAGCTGCACTGTCCTGTGAGGGATACCCCGCTGGGGACAAAGTGAGCCAGGCTGACATGAACCCATGGTAGGAGGGGACTTCTGTAAGTCCACTGTGCCTCAAACCAGGTAGTGACCACAAGTAGATGAGATGCTGCCTCCTCCGAGGACCTGAATGAGGACCTATCTCAATGTACTATACATGCAGGCTTGGCTGGCTCTAAGTTAATGACCCTTACCCACTTCCTACCCTCCAAGCCACCTGCCCAACAGCATCAGCACACGAATCAATGCTCACTTGCCCCCCAGCCCCACTCTGTACCTCCCCATTGGCCCCATTTCATACACAAGAAACTTGAAGTTTAGACCTACCCATATAGACCATTCCTTCCCTAACACTGGATCACCACCTGCTGACCCTCATCTGTGTCACTCCCAGGACACACCTGATATTCCCAGTTCGTACTGAGGTGGTGAAATATACTCTGGGTGAGGGGACCCCTCCCACCCCCAGTCCAGGGGATGCTGAGAAACTGTGGGGTAAGTAGAACAATAAAAACAGGAAAAAGCAAGTTTGTTTCTAGTGTTAGGAGCACAGGGGTGGCCGGATATACCTGCTGAGTGTTCCCAGAAGGTTCCCCAAGGAAACCATTAACTTGAGTCCTCACAGTCTTACTTGTGGGGTGGTTTGGGGTAGGGGGCGGGAAGAGGGGGATGGGCACCCTTCCAGAGGTCAGGTTTATGCTGCACAGAGCTGCTGTGCACATTAATAAAAGGAGGACGACTGAAGGATGGACGGCAGGGTGAGCAGCAGGGGGCCTGTCAACAAGGGTTGTCACTGGGTTACATAGGGTGGATTTAAGGTAGAAAAGGGAGAAGGAGTGGGAGGTGAGTTGGGAGGGAGGGGCTCCTGTGGCGCTCACATCCCCAGCAGGGACTGGGGGGACAGGAGGGAGTGGCTGTCTTGGCCTCCAGCTTTGACCCTTTCTTGGCTGGTCTCAGCCAGGGAATTGAGGAGAGGAGATGGCTAGGGCAAGCTGGGGTTAGGGAGGGTGGCCTCTAGCTCTGGAGGTGATCAGAATGGATGTTAGGGTTCCCCGCTGGAGGGTGGGAGTTTTCGGGGAGGGCGTGGTGACTCCTAGGAGCCTAGGGTGAGAGTATGGGAGGGGATCTCAGAAACCCAGGAGGTAGAGGCGTAGGAGGAGGAAGGAGAAGTGAAAGCGTTTGCCTTCATGGGGAGTAAGTCTCAAACTGAGGCCAAAAGTAACTCCAAACGCAGTGGGGAGGCAGCTGAGGGTCTTCCAATCCGATGGAGCTGGGCTTAGAACTCTGCAAAAGAAGGTGGTCATTCGGAGGGGAAGGCGCACAGCTGAGCCGGCGGTCTCCTAAACTGGAAACGGGAGGTTCTAATTGGCACTGACCTCTCCCCCAGCCTGGGTGGGCAGGGCGGGTGAGCGTCCGGAACCCGCTTTCCCGAATCCAAACAGAAGTCTGAGTAGGGCTGACAAGTGAACCAGGAGTTAGAGAAACAGTGAAGACTCCTTACACTGGGGGGTGCGGGTGGCAGCAAACTGGGAACCCGGGCTGGAAATAGGGGGGATTCCCCAATAGACCATACAGAAGGGATTTGGGGGAGTTGATGGGGACAGCAGGAGCTGAGAAGGGATTCAGGTAACTGACACGGTTTCTACCGGGGTGCTGATGGAGTCTTCCCACTCAAGACACGAGACATTGGAAGGGCTCCCCGAATTGGATATAGAGGATATGGGACACTGGGAGTAGACCAAGGGCTATTGAGGGTGAGCCCTGAATCAGGCTCTGAGGAAATTGGGGGCAGCTTCTCATTCCCACTGGGGGAATGGAGGGCTCCTCCATCAGTTGGAACGCGGGGCGCACGGGGGGGGGGACACTGGGGCTATCTCCCTCCCGACCCAGGGAGATTGGGGAGCTCTTAAATTCTGGATAGCGGGGACCTGAGAAGGAGGACTAGGGGGTCCCCGATCCGGAACCGAGCTACCTTGAAGGCACCGGGAAGCGCTTCATTCCGGGAGGGCGTTCCCACGGCCCGGCCCCGCGCTGGGGTGGGTGGGGGTGCGGCCGCGCCCTGGTCCCGGCCAGCCTCGGGATTCGGGGTCTCTCTTGCCCTCTGGGACCCGGGAGCCGGGTGGGAGCGGGGTCCGGACGCCACCGCCTCCGCGGGCGCCCGGGCGCGCGGGCGAGCGCGGGGCTTTATGCGCGCAGGGCGGCGGGGGGAGGAGCCGGCAGGTCGGCCCCCGGCGGGCCCTCCCCTCGGCCGTCCCCGCCCGCCCGCCCGAGCGGGGTCGGGGGAGGGGGCAGCATGGCCTGTCCGTCCGGCCCCCTTCGCCGCGCTCCTCATCTGCCCCGCGCCGAGCGCTGCCGCCGCCGCCGCCGCCGCCGCTCCGCTGCCCGCGCCGCCCGCGGCTCCCGATGGAGACTGACGCGCCCCAGCCCGGCCTCGCCTCCCCGGACTCGCCGCACGACCCCTGGTACGGCCCGGCCCAGCCCGGCCCGGCCTGCCCGGCCCGCGCCCGCCCCGGCCCCGCCAACATGGCCGATCCGGGTCGGGCCGGGCCTCCCCGGGGCCCGGGCCCGCGCCCCCTGCGCCCTGGCGCCCGGCGCTCACGCGGGCCCTTTGTGTCTCTCCTCCTCCCGCAGCAAGATGTTCATCGGGGGACTCAGTTGGCAGACTACGCAGGGTGAGCGAGCCCAGGAGCGCCCGCCGGCCAGGCAGGGCACCCTGGACCCCCCGGCGCCCCGGAACCGGACACCCCAGCCCGGCCCTGCGCCCTGCTGACCCCGGACGCCCCCGCGCCCTCATTCGCGCCCCGCCCGGGGACCCCGAGAGCGCAGGGCGATCGGCGAGCGCGCACGGCCCTGCGGGTGGAGGGGAGGAGATGAGGGGCTCAAGGGGCATCGGGGGGTGGGCTAGGCCCCCGGGACCCGCCGGCGGCAGCGCCAACTCCGCTCGCACCTGCGGCTCAAACTTTTGTGAGGCGTCTCCCGGAGCGGCGGGAACCCGGCCGGAGCCGTCCCCCCTCCAGCCCGGCTCGGCCCTCGGCTTCTTGGAGCCCCCGTGGGCGCCAGAAGGCTCCACGGGAGCTGGGTGAGGGCTATGGGGTGGGGGGGCAGTGGAGAGCGCGCAGGCTGCTTGGCGCGGGGGCGGCCGGGCCGCGGCGGGGTCACCAGGGGCAAAGGACGGGAGAGGGGGGGAAGGGCGCGGGCCCGGAGCTGGTCCGAAGGCGGGTGTGTGGTTACAGAAGGGCTGCGCGAATACTTCGGCCAGTTCGGGGAGGTGAAGGAGTGTCTGGTGATGCGGGACCCTCTGACCAAGAGATCCAGGTGAGCCCCTTACCCCTTACTCCTGCTCCCGGCTCGCCCCCCTCCACCGCCACTCGCTGCCTTGTAACCATCTGCCTCTCCCTCACTACCGCGCGCAGGGGTTTCGGCTTCGTCACTTTCATGGACCAGGCGGGGGTGGATAAAGTGCTCGCGCAGTCCCGGCACGAGCTCGACTCCAAAACAGTGAGTGGACCTCCGGGCGTCGGGGCTCCTATGGGAGAGGGAGGCCGCCGGAGGAGAGGGTCAGGACTCTCCCCAAAGGACAGTGGGATGGGGTCCTTAAGGAAGGAAGGAGTTTTCTGAGTAGAAGGGCTACCAAGCTCCGAAACTTTGTCACTGGGGTGGGGGGGAGAGGGAGGAGAAAAATCCCAGGCCTGCGGTGAGATGCTACATCCCTCAGCCCCTCCCTATACCTACTAATCTTGATGCTTGACCGAGCAGCTTGGGTGGGGCTAGGTCCCTCCCCTAGCCCAAACTAGGTGAGTCAGGGTTGCAGGGACCTACCCCGTGGCTTCTCTGGACTCTAATATTTGACTCCCCACCACCACCATTCCAAATCAATAGCAAAACATCACTGAGTCTCCCCCCCCACCCCTTTTGGTCTATGAGCTCCCTGCTTTGTGTGGAAGACAGGAACCAGCTTTGCCCATGAAGGGATTTATGAGAAGGGAACTAGCTTGCCTAGAAACAACCCTTCTGAGGGCCTGATCTGAGGAAAGGCTGCTTTTCCAGCATTCAAACTCCTAAAACATTTTACTGCTGTCCTGCTCCCCAGTGTCATGGGCCCTCCAGGGGGCGCTGGCCCAGGCCCCTGCTCTAGGGTAGAGGGAAAAGGAGAAAGTTGGAGGAGGGGTTACTCTGTGATGGGGTGACTGGAGGCCAGGGGGCTGGGACAGTGTGATCTCTCTCCATACTCCCCCACTCTCCTCCAGCCCTGGGCCTCCCTGCTTGGGTCAGTCACTGGCTCCTATTTACCTGTAACAATAGCCGGTTGTGCCAAAGAATTTGCTAAATTACCGCCTGTCCCCAGCTCCTGTTATCTCTGCCCAGTGGCTCCCACTCCTGCTCACAGTAATGAGCAAATGAGGCCAGGCCTCAACTTTGCGGGCTCTGAAAGGATCTTCTTGGCGCAGACTGGGTGACCCAAGCTGGGAATGGAGAGACAGTGGCCTATTGTTTTTGGTGATTATCTGTCATCAAGCTGCCAGTTCTCCTACCATCCCCTGTCCTCAGAATGCACTGATGGCTTCAGCAGCGCTCAGGAAGCTGAGATTTAGGGACTGGGGCTGGGGAGGTGGGGGGCGGGGTCATGGAAGATTGATAAGAAGAAGAGAGGAGAGGGAAAGGAGGGTGTGATGAGGTTTGGGACCCCAAGAAGCAAGGGCTTTGTGTTTGCATACGCTGGCTTGGGAGGGGGTGGGTGGGAGGGAGGTTTATTGTGGGGAGTCTATTTTGGGTTGTGACTTTCACCTTTTATTTACTTGTTGGGTTTTATTTATGTTGCCAGCTGTGAGTCAGAGTGGAGGTGGGGTGTGTCAGGGACCGGGTGTGCGCGGGTCTGTGGGACGTGGCTTGGGTACCATCTCCCCATCAGGGTCTGCGCAGGGGGACGGTCTGAGGTGCTCTGGTGGCTGGGGAGGC
Organism: Spilogale gracilis; assembly: GCA_004023965.1. NCBI lineage: Eukaryota > Metazoa > Chordata > Mammalia > Carnivora > Mephitidae > Spilogale > Spilogale gracilis. Next base: position 34,024 of record PITA01013842.1, on the reverse strand, counting down.
TGCTTCCAGGAGAAAGAGAAGGATGAAAATGTCCGTAGAGGTACGAAATCACACCTTCAGACAGGGGAAATGGGCAGTTGTGATTTCCCCTGGAACCCAGCGGGACTTTGGGAGAGAGGAGACCTTGCCCCAGCATGGATTTTAGAGGTTCCCTCTCTGTGGGCAGATCTAGTGTGGGATCCCAGAGGAGGCCGGTCCCTGGTTCATGCCATTCAGGCAGAGAGGAGCCAGAGCTCGTTGCCTAGAACCAGGCTGAGTTTTGAACAGAAGGAACTTTGGGAAAAGATAGATCTTCACTGCGATTGGCTGGTGAACTTCTGAGTGGGATCCACCCATGTGGGTGGCAAGAAACTCTGGAATGACCAGGCCCTATAGGTCCTGCATTGATCACAACGTCTGCCGCCCTGGCTTTTGCTGTTTATCAGTACCCAGGAGCATCCAGGTGCATCTTGCTTTTCTCTTTTGGTTGTTCACAGCCAAGGGCAAAGGTGGCCCGCTGGCAATGGCACCTTTGTTTGCGCAATGACGGGCAGTTCACAAAGGGCTGCTTTCACCCCGTTATCTCATTTGATTCCCCATGGCTCCCCCCTGGGAAAAGTGTGTGTGATTAGCCCCACTTTGCAGATGAGGGAACTGAGGCTCAGAGGGGTGGGCAAGTTGCCAAAATCAGAGGCTTGGCCTGGAACCCAAAATTTCTGATGGAGTCCAAGTCCCATGCCCTTGCATGTTACCAGAACCTGCTCTCTGATTCACTCCAAGCCTGGCTGCATTTTTGCTTGCAGCCTCAAAGAGGGCTGTTAGATGTTGATAGTATTGGGGGAATAGAATTGAGTCCACTCCTGGTGATTTATGAACTCTTACCTTGAAGCGAAGTCTGGATTGCATGCCTCACCTAGACAGGTCTGTGTGAAGTCGGTTAGGTGAGGGGGGCCCTCGAGTACCCAGATACCCTTGCGTATGGGGGTGCTTGAAGGAATAAGACATTGCTTACTTTGTTGGGGTTCTTGCTGTGAGTGAGACACCTTGCCAGGTGCTTTGTAAGCATTATCTCAAATAGTCTGTGGATGATCCCTTTGAGAAGGGTGTTACTCTTTGCCCATTTTGCAGGAGAGCTTGGCCCTGAAGCTCAGAGAGGTTAAGTAACTTGCCCAGGGTCTCACAGCTGGGAGACAGTGTAAGTGGGATTTGAATCCATCAACCTGGCACTAAGACCTAAATGCTGAACCACTACACTTTTCGGCTGGAGGCTGTGGTGATTTCTGTCCCCTCTGTGTCACCTCTGTGTTCTGGGATGAGAGAAGTCCTCAGGGCTGAAGGCTGCATGGTCACCCATTTGAAGTGCAAGAACCAAAGCCCCTTTACCTCTCCCTTCTCTTTCAGATTGATCCCAAGGTGGCCTTTCCTCGGCGAGCACAGCCTAAGGTGAGTATGTCCGTGTCTGGGAGGAGCTGTGCTACTTCAGGCAATGATCTCCCCAGTTTTCCCGGCTCTGGGAGATGTTTCTGGGACCTCTGTTGGGAGAGTTTCTGGAATAGACTGGGATGGGAAGAGGGAGGATTCTTAATGTCCTGGCTCTGTGGATTAAAGACATCCTGCCTCTTTCCATCTGTGCTCTGGGATGGACTGGGAGGGGGCTGCATGTGTTGGGAGAAGGAGGAACCCCTCAGGGGATTCATTGTCCTGTATTTGAAGCCAGTACACTTCGGACCCTGAGTTGAATTCTGTCTGACCTCATAGATCACAGCCTCTAAACCCAAAGCCCCTGGGGAGGTCAAACCCAGGACAGACACCCCCTGAGGCTGAGCTAGAGTCAGTCCGGGGTGCTGTCTTTAACCACCCCCCAGCCCCCCTTCCTACCTCTGGGGTTTGCCGTATTCAGTTTGCAGAAGGGAAAGGGACCATGGAGTTGGTTACCTATTGTGAGTGGCTGCCCTCCCAGTGTTCTCTTTCCCCAGTGCTATGATGAGCTTTTCTGGGTGTGTGTGAATTCTGAGCAGTTGAACTATATAGCATTCAAGATTTTTGGTACAGGGTAGAGGCCTGAGATTTTATTCCAGGCCCCAGGGCAACTAGCCAGATCTTAATTTTAAATGGTTAAATATAGGGGACAGGAAGGAAGGCTGATTACAGTACAGGGAGCTGAGGACCCCTGAGTCTGCTGACTTAACTTGTGTTCTAGGACTAGGTTCCCCTCCATGAGATCTGTTTTGCCCTTTGCAAGGGATTAGGTAGGGACCAGGGTGCTTTAGACTTTCGAACCAGTGGCTTCCACCACCCTGGTGCCCAGCTCCTGCCACAGTGAAGGGAGAAGGACAAGTTTTAGGAGACAGGAAAGGGACATCTCTACAAGGATCCAGCAGAGGGCCTGAAAGCAATTATGGGGCAGGTATTCGAAGGAAGCCACACCAGGGAGCACATGGTCGGAATTGGGTTAATTCCATTAAGCAGTTTGGTGACAGAAGGTGCTTTAGTGTTAGGATGGGGCTGGGAATTGCCGTGGATTAGCCATGCGCTCCTGGGGTAATTAGGACCATGTGTTCTTCCTAAAACAGGACTGGGGCCACAGGGCTGCCAGAGGTTGGTTTGGGAGGAGGTTGAGGAGGAAAATGTCGGCGTTAAGTTCAGGGGAATCCCTGGGATGGGCCTTGGTCTCTCCCGGGGTGCTGGTGGGGGTCTCTGAGTTATGCTGTAGGTCTGGGCCACTAACCTGCCCCCTTCGCTGCATTGGTCCTTATGGAAGGCCTTTTCCCCTACACAGACCCCAGGGATGGAGGCGGGAGGGAGGCACACTCAAGCCAGCCAGTGTGGGGGGTGCACAGCTGCCCAGGACAGGCCTAGAGGTGGGGGTTCACCGGGAAGCTTGTGGGGGGGTACTTCTGAGAAGCTAGGGCCACAGAGAACTTGTCAGCTGGTGCCCTGGCAGGAGGGCTCGAGCCCCTGCTGGTGTCAGTAGGCCACAGGACTCAGATGCCCACTTTCTTGTTCCCTCCCCTTAACAGATGGTGACTCGAACGAAGAAGATCTTCGTGGGGGGGTTATCAGTGAACACCACGGTGGAGGACGTGAAGCAATATTTTGAGCAGTTCGGGAAGGTGGGTCAGAACTGGGGGTGCTTGCTAGGGGTGGTTTCAGGGGCTGTGGAGCCCTGTAGAATTGGTCAGAACTAAGCACAGTCCAGCCGGCTCCTTCCAGTCCCAGCAGAAAAGGTGAAAAAGGGACTGGGTCTTTTTGTGGGTGAGGCCAGGCTCTTCATGGTTCAGGCTCCTATCCTATCTGTGGGCCTCAGCCTCTGGACACAACCCCAAGGAGAGAAGTCACGATAGCTGTCCCCGTTGTTGCCCTTCTCCTGTGTTTTTCTCTTGCTTATCTTCATTCTCCCAAGGGAGGCTGCTCTCCCCTAGCCAGTTCAATCCAGTCGCCCCTTGGCCTCCTGGGAGTTTGCACCTGTCCAGACCATGGGCGGTTGCACCTTCCCCCACTCCTTCCTGGTGAGGATGATAAGGAGGCAATAAATATGATTCCCCATTGCAGTCAGCACCCTGCTTGCACAGGTGGGAGTGGGGGGAGGTGCTGATCCCCTAGCTATTGGAGGGGGTCACTGAGGAGAGCACCCTAAATTCCTGATCAGGCCCAGCAGATTGGCTCTCAGCTCAGGTGCATTGAGCTTAATTTCTGGACCGTTTAGTTTACGAAGGGGATGTGACATCATCAGACAATAGGGTGTCCCCAGAAAGGTGAGTGAGGGGAGCATCAAGGTGCCATGGGGATATGGCAAAGGGGGCCAAGTTTTAAGACTGGGGGTGAAGGAGGGCTGCTGTGTTTAGTGCTGGGGTCACTGGTCTTTCATAACGTGAGACAGGCTACAGGCCGGGTCTCTACAGACCCACCAAGGCATTTGCAGTTGCCTGCTAGGCGAAGGGCAGCGGCGTTGGGAATGGGATGTGAGCTGGGGACCGAGTGGTTCTCCAGGGCCCTGTATCTGGGGGAGAAGGGGAGAGGGTGGGAGGTCCCCTGGCCAGCGGCTGCCGTCGGTGTGGGGGCCAAAGGCCTAGGCTCAGGCGCCTCCGTGGGGACCCGGGTACAGGACGGAGGGCAGTCCCGGGGCCTGGGCCCCAGAGGGAAGGGCGCTCCTGGGAAGCAGCAGGCCCGCTCGGCTCCGGCGGGGTGTCTTTGTGTCTGAGCGCGGAGCATTAGAGCTCGCACTAATCTGATCCAGCAGCTGTGATTGGAGGCCGCCTGCCCCCGGGGCCGGCGTTGCCATGACAACCGGGCCCCAGGAGAAGCCGTCAGCGGCCGCGTCTTTTGTTCGGGCCTAAATCGGCGTTGGCATGTGAAACCGGCCCGGGGAGGCCAGGGGGAGCCGGAGAATAGGCTGCCAGGGAGCGAGGGGGACAGCCGGGAATGCCAAGGGCCCCGCGGCGGGGGGCCCCCCGCCCGGATCGAGGGGCCGCCACCGAGGGGGGAACAATGGTCAGCCGCCATGGCTGCCACTCAGGCTTAGCGGCCGCCGAACTTGGCGGCTCCCACTGGTCAGCAGGCCTCGGCCGCCTCCCCTCCCCCTACCGGAGCCCCCCTGCCCCCAGGTTCCCATGGAGACGAAAGCCTATTAAGGACACTGGGCTGGGAGCCTCCCTCCCCTCAGCTGGCCCCAGGAGGGGACACCAGTGGGGGTCCCCTGGACCCCTAGCCACTTTCCTTGCTCCCTGCCCTGGCCTCAACCTCACTGCCCCCCTAGGGGTCTGTCCAGCCAGGGCCCCCGTTGAAGGGTCTAGGGGGCCAGGAATGGTGGAGTTTGGTTGGGGGAAGGAAGGCCAGAAAGGCTGTGGATTTGGGCTGAATCACTTTGTGGGTCAGGCAGGAACTCAGAGCTATAGGATTAAAGAAGAGGGTGTGGCTTTTATTCATTCATTAATTCTAAAAATAATTATTGAGTACAAGTCAAGGTGCTCCATAGGATGGCCATCACCATAGCAGAACCAGGCACTGTCCTCATGGAACCTGCAAAGCAAAGGGTGTTGGGCTACTTGCTCTCTTGCTTTGCTTCTCTGCCCTGTGACTGTGGGCAAGCCCTTCCATAATAAAGGTCGTAATAGCTGTTATGTATTAAGCACTTACCGTATCCCAGGTAATATGAGTTTGTATTACAGATACTATGTTATTTATCTCCTCTCTACAATTGATAACCACTGTGATGCCCATTTTGCAGATGAGGAAACCTAGTCCAAGGTTACCCAACCAGCAAATACAGGATCTTGGATTCCATACCCAGTCTGTCCAACTTAAAGCCTGTAATTTTTTTAAAAAAGATTTTATTTATTTATTTCACAGAGAGATCACAAATAGGGAGAGAGGCAGACAGAGAAAGAGGGGGAAGCAGGCTCCCTACCAAGCAGAGAGTCTGATACAGGGCTCAATCCCAGGACCCTGAGATTATGACCTGAGCCTAAGGCAGAGGCTGAACCCTCTGAGCCACCCAGGTACCCCTAAAGCCTGTATTTTTATCACAACTCTCCTTTCTGGATTTCTCTTTTCCATTGTTTAAGCAAGAGGGTAGGGAAGATGTGTGGAGCCTAAAGTGTCTGCCTGGTTTGGACGGTCTCGTTGATTTGGGGTTGGGACGCAGAATGGGTCCATAAGGATGGGAGTGGCAGGGGTGTTCCACTGCAGGCCCCTGGAGCAGGAAGTTGCCTGGGGAGGGAGGTGCCATTTCCCTCTGAGATCCTCCAGGGACCCCCACTGCCTCTTGGCTTAGTGGGGTCCTGGATCTCCCAGGGGGGCAGCAGAGGCCTGGTGCTGCTTAGTGCCTCAGGAGAGCTGGGGGACCACCCTCTTCAGGGGCTTCCTTTGCCACTTTAATGAGGCAGATGATAGGCTGGAAAGAGAGCCAAGGAGAGTGGAGGAAAGGCTGTACCCTGCGGCCTCAGGAAGTTTTCCTTTATCCCTTGGGTGTCTGACCATTTGGGGGAGGGTCAGCAACTAAAGTGGGATGTGTGTGTTGCGGGGTGGTGGGGGGTGTTGGGCGGGTGGGCCGGGTACAGAAGCTTCCCTTGATTTCCACCCAGGACAAATCAGACCTTAGCTTAATCCCATGAGGTGGCGGACATTGGCTGAAGAATTAAGAGGACAAGGAGGAAGCACCAGCTGTAGGCAAAGGGAGGGAAATGGGACTGCAGGAAGGGAGCTGTCCATGTATCCAAGGGATGCTTGAGGGAGGAGCAAGAAGAGAAGACTGAGGTGCAAGGGAGGGGGGAATCATGTAGCCCACCCCTGTTCCTCAGCCCCTGCCCCTCCCCCAGTCAGTGGGAGGCAAGCAGCCCAGGCACTGAACTCTACTTGCTTTAATTACAGCCTCTAGCAAAAGGAAACCTCAATTAGAGGAAAAGATCTGTACCAGGAGAGGGGAGTCAAGTCTGGCTGGAGTGGCTGCTGTCCTCCTGGCCTTTTGCAAAAAGGGAAGAGGCTTTCATTTCCCCATTTCTATCTTACTCCCACATTTCTTCCTTCAGCACCCACTGCGTTCCTCCTCCTCCTCCTCCCAGGCTTTGTCTAGGATTTGCTGTGTGACCTTGGGCCAGTGATTTCACGTCTCTGAGCCCATTTCCTTATCTACAAAACAAGGCTCTTACCTTGCAGGGACTATAGAGAGGATGATGGGCAAAGTACCAGGCAGGCATTTGGTGCTTCATATTTACAGGCTGGTTCATTGAGAATCTGGTGGTTGGGTGGGAGGTGCCTTGGCATCCAGGTGGGGTTGCCTGTGGAAAGTCATCCCTCACACTGGGAGCAGGTTCAAAGAGAAAGCCTAGCTTGTGTGTGCTGCTGGCTTGTGGCGAGTCCCCTGGTATCTGGTGGGTCCGCCATGGCAGGCTCTGTTTCAGGTGGACGATGCCATGTTGATGTTTGACAAAACCACCAACCGGCACCGAGGTGAGTGTGGCCCCCTCCCCCTTCCCGGGCCAAGCTGGGGGCCTGTGGTCAGCCAGGGGGCTGCAGGTCACAGCTGCTCTTTCATCTTGCCTCCTGACATCCTATCCCCAAGGATCTGCATCCTCTCCCAGGCCCGGCCTTACAGAAGGCTTTTGTCCCGCCATTTCCTGTGCTAGAAACTCGCCCAATTGCTGACACCCGAGAGGAGCGGAGGAGCAACTTCTCCCCTTCCAAACTGAGCTCTCCCCACACACACCCTCCCACCCCTGGCCCAGCCAGCGTTACCTTGTCCCTCCTAACCAGAGCTTAGGCCACACCGCCGCAGGGTCGGGCTGACGCCACAGCCTCCCGCAGTCTGCCCCTGCCTGCCACCCCCACTCCCCGGCTGAGCCCAGCTCCCAACCCCCGTGCCCCTGAACCTGTGAGCATCTGGGCCACAGTGTACCTTGCCTGGTTATTTTTCTCCCCAGGGCCTTGCCTTCTGAGAAATCCCATTCCAACCCCTGGGGCACACCCGGGAGGAAGTGGGGTTGTTTCTCCGGGGAGTATTAGCCTATTTGGGGATTGGGGTATGTGCTGGGGTGTGTATGTGTGTGTGTGTGTGAGCACACGGGAGTGTCTGTGTCTGAATATTTGTATGTGTCTGGTGTGTCATGGTGACTATTCCTGTGTAGAGGGGGCCTTTGTGAGCGCAGACAAGCATCTGTATCATATAGGGTCCCTCGGTGTGTGCATGCATGCGTGCATGTCTGTGCATCTGTATGTCATATGTATATGCCTGTGTAAAACATAGGTTTGGGTGTGTACGCTTTTGTGTAAATGTGCATAAGTGTTTGTGTGTGCTCTTTCTTTGGAAAGCACCTGAGAAAAGGCACATTGAGTGTATTTTCTTGACGGCTGTAATGCTTTCTAACTTGCTGTGTGACCTCGGATAAGTCACTTCACTTTGCTGAGCCTTGGCTTTCACATCGTAACGCGAGGGCTGGAAACCCTGGCTCAGCAGGTGGGGAGTTGAGAGGTTCCCAGGCTATAGGCAGAGTCTTTCATTAATTCTCAGGCACTGGCCTGTGAGAGAGGAGTGCTGGTATGGTATCACTCAGAGCTGGGCTTTGACCATAAATCCTGGTTTTTGTCTCTGCCTTCGCCCTCTAGGGTTTGGGTTTGTCACGTTTGAGAGCGAGGACATCGTGGAGAAAGTGTGTGAAATCCACTTCCATGAAATCAACAACAAAATGGTGAGGGGACCCGACGGGTAGAGGTGCAGAGAGAGAGAGATGGGGGGCACTCGGAGGTTCTGGAAGCAGGCAGAAGGGAATCACAGTCCAAGGGGCAGAGCCGGTTCTCCCACCCCCTGAAGATCTGGACACTGAAGCCAGTGTCTCCATGGCCAGGGCAGTCAGAGAGGCCTGGGTTAGTAGCCTCACTCTCCCACTGGCCAGTCTGCTCATCAGGCAGATGACTTCCCACTCAGAGCCCTTTTCCCCACCTGTGGTGATGGTACTCCTCCTCCCCAGCTGGGTGTAAGTCGCTGCAGCCTGCAGAACCATTTATGTCATTTCTAGCATCCCACCAACCCTCCATAAATGGTACCTACGAACCTAACAGGAAGAGGCTAGGGAACCAGAGGGTCTGTGACCCTAGATCTGGAGGAGGGACTGACCATCAGGTCTCACTGCAGGTGGAATGTAAGAAAGCTCAGCCAAAAGAGGTGATGTCGCCGACGGGCTCAGCCCGGGGGAGGTCTCGAGTCATGCCCTATGGGATGGACGCCTTCATGCTGGGCATCGGCATGCTGGGTAAGTGCTAGGCCTGCACCTGTGGTGGCTTCCTGCCCGGAACTGCTCCCAGGGCTCCCAGAGGCTGCGTAGGTGTTGCCTCTCCTCTGTGGTCTGCCCTCCTGCGTGAGTCACTGGGCCAGAGTGGGGACCAAGGATCTTAAGCCTCCATGCCAACCCAAGGTAGGGTGATTTAGTTGTAGGGTGCTGCCCTCTGGCGGTAGCCAGAAAATGGCCCAGCGGCTCCTTCATCGATCCTTCTGTCCATCTGTCCATTTGTTTATCCATCCATCTCGTAGTTACTGAGCAACTATAAATGCAAGGAACTATGCCAGCAAATACAACAGTGACTTTCCTTGGAGCTTTGTGGTCTTGCAGAAAAAACAAGTAAGGATACAAATAAATAGGGTTAGGATGGAGCAGTTTAAGGCGCCAAGAGAGTATGGGCATAGAGAACTGGGACCAGGGTTTGGAGAAGCCGGAAAGGAAGTTACATTGAAGTTGAGGCCTGTGGGTTGAATAGGTGCTAGTGACAGGAGGTCAGGGGAGGAAGGAAGGGCATAGTTTTATAGGCAGAGGGGACAGCATTTACAAAGACCCAGAGACTTTGGGCAAGGCAAAAAGAAAGCAGCTGCTTCTTGGTCACTCAATTAATATCTGTTGAGCAGTTTTTGAGAGCCAGGACCTGCCCTCCCGTGTTTTCCAACCAAGTGGGAGACAGGAGTCCATAGGTGATGATAGCACATAGTGTTAAGAGGCTGTGGGAGGCCCAAGGAAGCCCCCAAACCCACCTGGTGGTCCAGGAGGCTTCGGGGAGTAAGTTCAGGTCACCATGGGCCTTGGAAGGTAAGCAGGAGCCAGCAGGGGTTGGGGTCCACAACCGAGGGGGGAAATTTTGAGCCCCTCTGCCCCCCCCCACCAGGGAGCTCACGGTCTCCCTGGAGAGACAAGATACATACACACAGGAAGAGAATGGGGGGGGGGTACTCTGGGAATTCAGAGTGGTTAGGGGGTGGTGGGGACGGCATGGGCTAGGGGTCAGGATTGGGATCACAGAATGGGTGAGGAGAGTAGCCTCCACACAGGGCCCTGTCTTCTCTTAACGTTTTCTTTTAACTCTGTATTTGGAATTAATTTCAAACTTTCAGAAGAGTTGCAAAAACGTAGTACAAAGAATAGCCATACACCTTATGGTTAGTATTATACCCCATTCGCTTTATCATTTGCTCTCTCTGTATGCGTATATGTGTGTTTATATGTAGGCACACACACACACACACACACAATACACTGGTGATTTTCCACTGAATCATTTGAGCTTAAGTTACATGCATTACTGGGGCGCCTGGGTGGCTCAGTCATTAAGCATCTGCCTTCGGCTCAGGTCACGATCCCGGAGTCCCAGGACCGAGCCCTGCATTGGGCTTCCTGCTTGGTGGGAAGCCCGCTTCTCCCTCTCTCACTCCCCCTACTTGTGTTCCCTCTCTAGCTGTGTTTCTCTCTGTCAAATAAATAAACAAAATCTTATATAAAAAAAGTTACATACATGCATTATGGCCCTTAACCCTTAAGTATTTAAATACTTCAGTGTCTATTTCCTAAGATTAGGGGTATTTTGTTCTTGAAGCCCCATGATAATAATCCACTTCCTACATTTATGTCGCTCCAGTATTTTAATCTATTTCCCAATTTGATCAGTTGGTCCAGTAATGTTCTTTATAGCATGTTTTTGCCCTCTCAGATAAGGTCCAGGCTAGAATCTGGTATTGCATTTAGTTGTCTCGTCTCTTTAACCTCCTTCGGTCTGGAAAATTGAGACCCATTTTCTTTACAAGGTGATGCATTAGCTGGTTTCACCCCATTTTAAAAACGACAAAGGAGGTTAAGAGACTTGGAACCAGTTAGCTCTGAATGCGAATCCTGGTTACACCATTATTACTGTTGTTGCTTTTTATTACTATATGATTTTTCTGGCAAACCTGCATTTAGTAGCAGGCATGAGGAGCTTGTCCTGGAGATACAGAAATGAAAGATAGGGAAGGCAGAAAATCAGCTCTTTTAAACCCTGGGAGGGGCCCTGGCTGGCTCAGTTGAAAGAGCGTGTGACTCTTGATATTGGGGTCGGGAGTTTGAACTCTACGTTGGGTGTGGAGTTTACTTAAAATAAAACAACAAAACCCTGGGATAAGTTCAGATAATGATTGTTGGTGCCGTGGGGAAATTGATAAATACTGGAACTGATGGAGGGAGGACTCTTGTGGAAGGACCTCTCCAAGGAGGTGACATTTGAGCTGAGACTTACACAATGACAAGGACACAGCCATGGGAAAACCTGGCAGGGGGAGAGTGTTCCAGGCAGAGGAAACAGCCTGTGCAAAGGCCCTGAGGTGGAAGGGGCTTGGTGGCTTTGAGAAACAGCAGGGAGGCCAATGTGACTGGAGTAAAGTGTAGATGATGACAGAAGGGAGGCAGGAGCCAGAGCACGAAGGGTCTTGGTAAGGGTTTACACTGTTCTCAGCCAAAGTGTCGCCTGAGTCTCAGTATTCTCCATCTCTGAAATGGGGTTCCTAATGGTACCTGCCTCTTAGGATTCTTGTGAGGTTTGCAGAAGGTGTTTGGTAAATGTGGCTGTTAATTGTGCTGCGAGGTGAGAGGGAGATGAGTGGCTCAGATCCTTCCCCGCTGAGCGGGCTCTGAGCACGAGGTGAGGCATCTGATACTAGACCCCCTGCCCTTTCAGGTTACCCCGGTTTCCAGGCCACAACCTACGCCAGCCGGAGTTATACAGGCCTTGCCCCTGGCTATACCTACCAGTTCCCCGGTAAGTCCTACTTGCTTGTCTCTCTGCTGCCAGCATGTCCCCGGTTCCCGAGCAGTGTGACTCCTCAGGGCGGTGTCTGGGGGTGCATGGCCGGGGGGTGGTCTGCCTGCTGGAGGCTTGGAAGGAAAGGCATGTCTGAGGAAGGAGCACCTCTCCCCACCCATCCTGTCCACCCCTCATCCCCAGAAGGTGGGGACACCCCCCCACCCCCGCGTGGTCCTGCATGGCACAGTTCTCTCTCAGGCTGATCTCTGCCTGCCTCCTACCTTTCTCACCTCCTACCTTCTCCCCTCCTCACGCCATTCTGAGTTGCCACTTCCACCAAAGAAGGCATCAGACTTGTGGCGGAAGCGTCCCCCTAGGGCCAATGCCAGCGATGTCTTTATGGCCACACTTATAATGACCACGTGCTCCGCTGAGCCCTTTCAAGCCTACAAGACCTTTCTGGCCCAAATGCTGAAAAACAATCCAAAACCCTGAGGATCACCACCCTCATTTGTAATTCAAAATAAAAATAACACTAGACCTGAGAATAAGTGGCAGGAAGCTCAACAAAGTTCTGAATTTTGCCATGATGGCTCTTCAGTATTGTTTTCTTTGAAATATCAGACCATCACATTTTTTTGCATGCTTTTCTTTCTCCTCCTCCTCCTCCTTCTTCTTCTTTGCCTTATTATTATTATTTTCTTAGAGGGTCCCTAAGCACTTGCATCCTTTGCCTCTTGGGCTGTCTTGGTTGTGGTCCTTCCTCGACATTATGTTGTCTAATCCTGACAACGCTGAAGGATGGCCGTCCTCATCTTATAGGTGAGGAAACCATCTCAGAGAGCAAAGTGACTTGCTAAGACGACCCATCATCTAGAAAGTGGTGGAGCTAGGAACCCAACCTGAGTCTGACCTGCTCTGGGGTCACTGTTTTTCATCAATGGTGCCTCGCCAGATTCTCTCCCCAAACAAAAAAAAAAACAAACAAGCAGGAAAAGAGGAGGATTCGGGAAGGTGTTTTAATGCAAACTCACATCTCTTAAGAAACACCAGAACCAGCTGCCTGGGTGGCTCAGTTGGTTAAGCCACTGCCTTCAGCTCAGGTCATGATCCGGGAGTCCCGGGATCGAGTCCTGCATAGGGCTCCCAGCTCCTCGGGGAGTCTGTTTCTCCCTCTGACCTTCTCCCCTCTCATGCTGTCTCTCACTCACTCTTTCTCTCAAATAAATAAATAAAATCTTAAAAAAAGAAAGGAAGACCAGACCATTGCCCCAGCATCGGCCTGCGCCCGGGGTGTAGGTGGCAACTCCGCCTGTCCCTTTTCTCCTTGTCCCTCCTCTGCCTGTGTCTTCTCCACCTTTGCCTGCTGGCCACTGTGCTCTCCCCATCCCAGCTCTGGGTCCTGTGCATGGCCTGTCCCCCTACCTAGTATCCCTGTGGGTGCATCCATCGTCCCTGGGCCGTGCCCCAGGGGCCTCCCCTGTATCTTCCTAAGCTGTTTTACGTTTCATTTTAGAATTCCGTGTAGAGCGGACCCCTCTCCCGAGCGCCCCAGTCCTCCCCGAGCTTACAGGTCAGTTGCTCGGATTTCCTATACCTCACAGGCCACATGGGGAGAAAGAGAAGGACCCAGGGGTCTTCCCCGGGGAAAGCTAGTGGGACCCTTTTCTCCTGTCCATCAGCCCTCTGGCTGTGGGGAACATAACAGACTCTGCCCAGGCCCTGGCCAGTCTGTGTAGCCACACAGACCTGACGGGTGAGGCATGGGGCCAAGCCCAGCAGATGGAGGAGAAATCACTCATTCATCTATTTGGCAAATATTTATCTAGCGCCTCCCATGTGCCAGGAACTGAGTAGACTCTGAGATCCATCAGGGAAGACGCCAGGGTCTCACACTCAGAGCAGTGTGGGCCGGGTGGGGTCATTGATGCCACCCCTCTGTGCCAGCCGACTTTGCTGGGAGGGAGTGCCCACCTAGTACTCGGAGATCTCAGTCTTCCAGAGAAGCCAGAAACCGGCTTTTGCTTCTGAATGGATTTTTCAACAGTTCTCAGATGTTGGCAACAAATTCCAAATTGTTAAACCACTGCAGGCCTAACTAAACCTATCTGAGGGCCAGACGCAGCCCTGAGGCTGCCCATTTGCAGCTTACTAACAAGTGGAACAAGCCGGATGAAGGCGCTTGGCCTGGCAGCCTTTGCTTGGAACCCGAAGCCCTGCTTTGGGGCTGGGGGCGTGGCCAAGTCCGAGGGGAGGGGCGGGGCTTGTGCACCTGAGGTGGGTGGCAAGGGGTTTCTCTGTTCAACCTGCTTCTCCCCCCACCTGACCCCAGACTCTCCCCCTCAACCTGACCGTGTGTGGAGGACGTGAGCATGGATGCTGCTTTCAATGAGACCTTCCTTCCAAGGGGTGCTCAGGGGCCCCCCAATATGGGGGAAGGGGAAGAAAACCAGGGCAGGGTGAAGACAGGGGAGGGAATAAAGAGTCCTGTAGTTGGGGGGTGGTAGAGTCCCCTCCCAGAGCAGAGTTGGGTTTGACCCGCCATGGGGGTGTTGGAAGGGGGATTCTTTTTTCCTCATTTAAGAACTTTGTGTTGAGGACCTACTACGGGGAGCACTCTGTCAGGCCCCTGGGGGCAGTGCAGGGACAAGACAGGGCCAGGCCCTACGCTCACAGGCCTTGCAGTCTAGAGAGGAAAACAAGTACTTATTATATAAGTGAGTAATCCTTTACAGTTGTGATAAGCACTTACTCAGGTTGGCTACGCTGACTTGGCTTTGTGGAAATGCCTAACCAGACCGAGAACCAGGCCTCAGAGCCCAGCCCCTGCCCTTGAAAGAACTGAGAGAAGGCATGTCCCCTAGGCAGCTAGCTTTGTGCAGGGGAGGAGGTCATTCCTGGAGGTCTAGGATCTGAACTCCTCTTGCCTTCAGGAGACGTGGATGTTTCCTTCAGACTTTCAGGAGACGTTTATCATAACAGATGCTCTTCCAGGCGGGGGTGCAGCAGTGAATGGGATGTACAAGGTCCCTGGCTCCTGGAGCTGACATTTCAGTGGGGAGAGAGACAGCAGTAAATAGGTAGACAAACAAATGAATAAAGTAATTGCAGCGGGTGAGAAGTTCCACAGGGAAAATAAAACAGGGAGACATTCTAAGGCCTTAGGGCCAGGGGCAGAAAGCTGCTTCAGCGAGGGTGGCCAAGGAAGGGGACGTCAGGGTGAGGAGCCAAACAGTTGGCTGATGCAACTGTTTGGCTCTTAAGCAAGGCTCCTCCACAGTTTGGGAATTGTGCTGTTCCCAGACTTTAATCACCCAGAACAAAGGCCTTGCCAAGAATTTTCAGGGGCCATCCGGAGTCCCTAGCCCCGAGTCCACTACCAGTTCAGGGTCAAGGTCACCAATAAAGCCCCACATGGCACATTTTGGAATGAGAGACTGTGTTCTTGAAGGCCGATGCCAACTCTTGGACTCCGGCTCTGGGTGAGGTTGTAGCCTCAGGGGCTGCAGTGGCAGAGCGAAGCAGGAGGGGGCGCTCACCCCACTACCCGAGCCCGAGGGAGCTCCAGGTTCAAGCCAACTACTTACTTAAGAGGTTCCTTGGGGCTCGCGGGTGGCTCAGAGGGTTAAGCCTCTGCCTTCGGCTCAGGTCCTGATCTCAGGTCCTGATCTCAGGGTCCGGGGATCAAGGCCCGCATCGGGCTCTGCTCTCCCACTCCCCCTGCTTGTGTTCCCTCTCTCACACTCTCTCTGTCTCTGTCAAATAAATAATTAAAATCTTAAAAAAAAAAAAAAGAAGAAGAAGAGGTGCCTTTTAGGGGCACCTGGCTGGCTTAGTCCCTAAAGCATGCAACTCTTGTCCTCAGGGTTGTGAGTTGGTGTAGAGTTATCTTAGGGGGAAAAAAAGAGGCTCCTTTTTCTCCTTTAGCAGACATTTTTTAAACTCCTCCTATGTATAAGTGCTGGGCACTGTGGAGGTAGACAGGAAACAAGGGAATAGCAATATCTCTGTGTCTGAAAAGGGGATCAGAGAAAAGGAGCTAGGGGAATTTGGGGGAGATAGTGGCCATTTCCGGTTGGGTGGCCATAGGGAACCCTGAGGCAGAGAATTGGATGAACACAGTTTACTGAGGGCGTGGCCTCAGGAGGACAGTGAGTGAAACAGGACAGGCACAGGGATTGAAGCCACAGGGAGCTCTGGGACATGCACTGCATCTCAGAGTTGGTTCCACCTTGAGGCAACGAGCCTGGTCTTGTACCCCAGGTCAGTCAGTCACCGGCTGCAGTCACCTGGGGTTGGGATGCAGGCCATAAGCTCCTGGGGACCTCTAGGCTAGGTGGTCCCATCTGGCCAAGGGCACTCTCTGGAGAAGGGGACATTGCTCAGAGCAGCCTCCCCCCCCCGAGTTTTGTGTCGTTTAAGTGTGCCCCTTGAGTCCGGGGGTGGGGAACTGAGGCTCAGTCCATTGCTAGGAAGCCGTCCACTCTCCTACCTTTCTCCATCCATTCCGTGGTCGGGGCACAGCTCATGGCCCAAGGGCGTGCCTTCTTCCTTGATGCTGGTGCTGCGCTGACCGTCTGAGGTGGGGTGAGGCTAGAGAGACTCTGCCTAGAGGGGCCTCCGTTGTTTGCCTTGGTCCCCCACCCACCACACTGAAGTGCTCATACCTTTTCTTTCAGCCATTCCTCTCACTGCTTACGGACCTATGGCGGCGGCGGCGGCGGCGGCGGCTGTGGTTCGGGGGACAGGTGAGGCCTTCTGGGGTGCAGGGAGCAGAGGAGGGGTGTCAGGAGGCAGAAGAGTCTAGAGGGGAAAGAAGGTAGACACCGCTAACCTTTTCCAGAGGGATTTATTTATGCATTTGCTCTGCAAGTATTAACAGAGCACTTGGCGAGCGAGCCAGAAAGGAGACTTGCTGTCCCCCAAAGCTTACAGGCTGGTGGGGGCAGCAGGTGTGACCTGCTCTGTTGGGGGTGGGGGGCTGAGGGGGTGGGAGTGTCGGCACCAGAGGTGGGCACAGGTGGAGCTTCTCAGGAAGCCTTCCAGGACAACCGGCCCCTTAACTTCCGACGTGAAGGCAAAGAGGAAGAACAGTGTCCCAAGCAGAGGCCAGTTAGCATGGGGGGAGTACAGGAATGGGGAGTGGGGAGGGCGAGGCAGGAGAAACCAGGTCCTAACAATGAAGCAGTGGGGCGATGTCAGTTTTGGAGAATGCACTTGGCTGCCAGATGCAGAAAAGTTTGCATGGGCTCAGGAGGGGAGGCCTGGAGGTCAGTGAGGAGGTGTGGCGGTGGATGGGTGTGGGGAGACCTCCAGTGGGGACCCACAGGCCCTGCTGGGATGTAGGTGTGAGGGAGAGGGAAGCCTCAAGGTCATGGTGGGTGGAGCAGGTCTGAGGGGAGGTGTTGTGGGGCAGCCGTGGGCGCCGGGCCTATCACCGTCTTCTTTCTGGGTTGCCAGGCTCTCACCCCTGGACGATGGCTCCCCCTCCAGGTTCGACTCCCAGCCGCACAGGGGGCTTCCTGGGGACCACGAGCCCCGGCCCCATGGCCGAGCTCTATGGGGCAGCGAACCAGGACTCAGGGGTCAGCAGTTACATCAGTGCTGCCAGCCCCGCCCCCAGCACCGGCTTCGGCCACAGTCTTGGGGTGAGTGGCCAGTCCTGGAAGAGGGAGAGGTGTTGTCCGTCCACAGGGGCAGAAGGGGGCCGAAGGAGGATGGATAAACAAAGACGGTCACCAAGGGGGAGCAGTGGGGCTCATCATTCTTTCCGGGTGCCAGGCATTAGGTGGGCTTGGGGGCTGTCACGCAAACTCATCGTCTCTAGCCACATGGAGGCTAGATTCTAGCTCAGAGGTAACCTCATTTTCACCAGGGTACTGGTAGTATGCAGATCCCAAGCCCTACCCCAGAGCATTTTCTAGTGTGTTTGCAGTGGGGGCAGTATGGGCACGGTTAGGCAAGGATCTGTGCCTCCCCCTTGGTGTTCCTCACAAGAAAGGAGCCCCTGGGCCTTCTCTGCATCCCTAGGAATCTAGGAGTCAAATTCTTTTCTCCCCAGGGCCCTTTGATTGCCACAGCTTTCACCAATGGGTACCACTGAAGCAGGAAACAGGTGGCAGGAGGTGAGGAGGTGGGCCCGGGCCTTGGGTGGGGGTGGCACTGGGGAGGCTGGCCCCGGGCAGCCCCGTCTGGCCCACAGACCTTGTCCCCACCTTCACGGAGCTCACCGTCCAGGGAGGAGACAGAACTTTCATAACAGCAGTGGTCAATGAACCTGAGAAGCTGCTCAGCCTGCTACATAAAAAAAAAAAAAAAAATTAATGAAAACCACAATAAGGCAGCCCATGCCACCTGTCAAAAAAAAAATTTTTTTTAAAGATTGCTAATGCCCAACATTGATGCGAGTATAGGGGAGGCAACATGTAAATTGTCTCAGGGTTTCCAAAGGGCAGACTGGCACTGTTTATCCAGATGTTAAACATTCATGCCCTTGATCCAGTGAGTCCACTTCTAGGCATTGATTTAAAAAACTGCAAAAAATTGGGGTGTCTGGCTGGCTCAGTCGGAAGAGGGTATGATTTTTGATCTCAGGGTCTTGAGTTGAAGCCCCATGTTGGGTGTAGAGATTACATAAAATTTTTTTTTAATTTAAAAACTGCAATACACTGCAATGCCCATCAAAAGGAAAGTGGGTAATAAATCAGAGCGTATGCATATGTCGGCATATTACACAGCCATTAAAACGGGATACTGCCACAATAGAGTGAGAGAGAGAACTCTGCGCACATGGTCACGGGCGGGTACTAGGTGAACCTGAGACATTTCATTTATTCTTTCCTTCCTGCACTTATTCCAGTGACATTAGTTGAGTACTGTTTCAGGCAAGAGGGATGTGGGAGACAGACAGGGCCTCTCTCTCCTTTGGCAGACAAAAATCCAGGGGACAAATGAACTTCCAAATTATGTGTGAAGATGCTACTTGAGATGAGAGGTTCAGAGGAGGTGCCACTTGAATAAATCCAATCATGCAAAAATCTGAGGAAGGGCATGCCAGACAGGGAACAGAGCGTGCTAGGAGAGGCTACCTGCGTGCCGGGAGCCTCCGGGAGCCCCAAGGGCAGGCCGGGGCGAGGCAGGTTGCCGCCGCTGGGCCCCCGGCTAACCTCGTGTTGTGTTCCAGCACCCCAGCCTGCAGCTGACTGAGGACCACAGTGAGCCAGCGAGGGGGCGGGGACACCTCAGCCGCAGCCGCCGCCCCCTCTCCCGCAGCGACTCGGACCGCTACTGCCTGCCCCCAACTCCCTGGGCCTGGCCCCTGCCCTGCTGCCCCTGGACAGCGTCTGGCTCCCCTACTAACCTCCCTCTCTTCCGCCCTCGGCTCCCCTCCCCCACCTGCCCCTCTCCTGCCCGCTTTTATTTATTTTGGATTAGCCAGTTGCCCCCCAGCCCGCTGGTTCTCCCCTCTCAGGTCTGCGCCCCTCCCTCCCTGTCACGCCCCCATAGGACCCTCCCCCCCAGAAGGCTTTTGTATTTGTGCATAGCTAGAGTGAGGGCGGCGGGGGGGTCTGCTACTGCCGGCCTGAAGCCCTAGCTTGTTTTTTATTCTGGTTTCCCTTCCTTTTCTCTTTCCTTTTTTTTTTTTTAAACCGTTTTTTAAACTATTTCTAGGTTTGTGAATGTGAAGCCCCAGGCCGCAGGGGGCAAGGGGCCAGGTGCCCCCCACCAGCTGAGAACAAAATGTCTATGTGGGTGTGGGCCCCTGGCCACCTCTCTCCAGCCCTGGAAAGGAGGACAGGGTTGTGTAGGCCAGGCCAAGCCCCTGGAACCATCCCGTCCTGTATCATATGTAAATACTGTGAGGTGAAGCCCCTTCCCCTCTCTAAGACCCCTTGGGGGTGAGGGCATGGCCTCACCCCACCTGGCAAAGGTGTCCCCCTGTGTTTCTGTCTCCTCCTCAGACACCGTTACTGTAAGCTTGCAGGCCTCAACTGTGGCCAAGGCAAGCCCACTTGCTCAGGCCCTAGGGGTCAAGGCCTTGGGCCTGCTCACCCCAAAAACCCAGCACGGGGGCAAGGGGTGAGGAAAGAGAAGGGCTCGCCCGGAGCCACTGCTGGAAAGGAATTAACTCTCCAAAGGTCTCCTCCAGCCCCCTACCTAGGTCAGGCCTTCATGGTTTCTGCTCTGAGCCCCCCATGAGCGGGCATCAAGCGGGCACTTTGGGAAGGGGTGGAACCCAGGGGATAGCAAAGGGCTTCTCAGGGAACCCCCACATTGTCTCACTGAAGTTTCCCACCAGGATGGTCCCATGGCCAGAGCCCCCTTGGCAGCCCCGAGCCCCCCCAAACCCCCTTCGAAGGAAAAAGAGGCTCAGGGTGTGACTCTTCATGAACCGTGAGTGACCTGGTATGGCAGTGCAAGGCTGAGGCCCACCTACCTATTGTTGTGTCCCTCTCCCCCAGGTCTGAGGCTGGGGACCTAAGCTCTCTTCCCCACCATAGTTCCATCCCTGAAAACCCCCTTTGGAGAGTTAATTGTCTGTGTGAGGTGCTTAACCTATTAGCCCTGAGAACACAAAGCAATAATCTTTGTTACTGAGATGCGCGGCTGTTCGTGGTTTTCTTTTTTTTTTGTTTTGTTTTGTTTTTGTTTTTTTGTTTTTAATGTTTCCTAATAAAAGAGAAGCTGCATTTTATTGGTTTTTATTTTTAATTTTCTACACGTTTGGGCTGAATCATGAGAGACTCAGCTTCCTTCTCCTCCCCTTCTTGTGAGCCCATCCCACCCCCACTGGGCCCACCCATGGGCTCAGGGCCCTGGAATTCCGTTTTCTGATTTGTTTGGGGAATTTTTAAAAAAGATGTTACATGGTGTTTCGAAGCCAGCAACTTACCACCCTCCGGTGTCTCTTCTCTCCACATCTGTAACTTCTTTTTCCAGGTTTTATTTTCAGTTTTAAATTCCTAATAAATTATTTGAAAACGGTGCTGGCTGTGTGAGTCTCTTCCATCTCTCTACATTCAGGTCTAGGTACCCCAGTGACACCCTTTTTTTCTCCTACAGTGACATCTCTGTTCTCGAGAAAGTCTACACTTTTCCGTTTCACCCAGCTTCCACTGACACCTTCTTGACCAACCTCAAAGCTTAGTGTTGATGAGGAGGTAGCACGTTGTCACACCTATTAGGATGGCCATTATTTAAAAAAAAGGGGGGGGCGTGGGGCAGGGGGAGATAACAAGTGTCGGTGAGAATGGAGAAATTGGAGGCCCCATGCATTGCTGGTGGAAAGGTAAAATGGTCTCCATCAACGGATGAATGGATAAACAAAAATGTTCTCTAGCCATAGAGTGGAATATTACTCAAGGAGTGAGGTGCTCAGACAGGCTGCAACATCCATGAACCTTAGAGACATATTCTCCCTCTCTCACTCCCCCTGCTTGTGTTCCTCTCTGGCTGTGTTTCTCTCTGTCAAATAAATAAACAAACAAACAAACAAACAATGAGTTAGGCACGGTGACCAAATCACCATGCTTTGCCAGGGACTTTCCTGGTTTATAAACAGTTCCGAGTCCCAAGAACCCTTCATTCCCTGGAAAACTAGGACATTGGTCACCTTAAAGCATTGATTTAGGGGCGCCTAGGTGGCTCAGTTGGTTGAGCGAATGCCTTTGGCTCAGTTCATGAGCCGGGAGACCTGGGATCGAGCCCCACATCGGGCTCCCTGCTAGGCAGGAAGCCTGCTTCTCCCTCTCTCACTGCCCCTGCTTGTGTCCCCTCTCTCGCTGTGTTTCTGTCAAATAAATAAATAAAGTCTTAAAAAAAAAAAGCACTGATTTCGTATTGGTGTAGGGGGCGGGTCAAGGTCAACTGAGATCTGAAAGACAAGTAAGGGGGTACCTAGATGACTCATTTGGTAGAGCATATAGCTCTTGATCTTGGACTCTAGATCTTGGGGTCATGAATTCAAGTCCCACACTGGGGTTAGAGTTTACTTAAAAAAAAAAGTTCAGGATGCCTGGTGGCTCAGTGGGTTAAGGCCTCTGCCTTTGGCTCAGGTCATGATCTCAGGGTCCTGGGATCGAGGCCCGCATCGGGCTCTCTGCTCAGCACGGAGCCTGCTTCCTCCTCTCTCTCTGCCGGCCTCTCTGCCTACTTGTGGTCTCTCTCCATCAAATAAACAAATAAAATCTTTTAAAAAAAATTTTTTTTACAGATTTTATTTATTTATTTGACAGAGAGAAATACAGCTAGAGAGGGAACACAAGCAGAGTGAGAGAGGAAGAAGCAGGCCTCCCGCAGAGCAGGGAGCCCGATGTGGAGCTCGATCCCGGGTCTCCGGGATCATGACCTGAGCCTAAGGCAGTCGCTTAACCAACTGAGCCACCCAGGCGCCCCAATAAATAAAATCTTAATAAAAAAAAAAGTTCGGGGCTCCTGGGTGGCTCAGTAGGTCAAAGCGTCTGCCCTCAGCTCAGGTCATGATCCGGGGGTTCTGGGATGGAGCCCCACATCGGGCTTCCTGCTCCCTGGGGAGTCTGCTTCTCCCCTAGCCCCTCCATCCCTGCCCCTGGCTTGTGCTCTCTCTCAAATGAATAAATTAAAAATTAAAAAACAAAAAACACAACAAAGTGAAAAGTGACCCATGAAATGGGAGAAGTTATTTGCAAACGATGATAAGAAGTTACCGTCCAGAATACATAACAAAAAACCTACGCTGGATGGCTTGGGTGTGGGGAGAGACGGTTTGGCTACTTTGGTATAGGGCCTCAGGGTGCTCATCTGTACTTAGCTCTCGGTCATAGAGTCCCCTGTGTAAAGCTCTTAGCATCTTTCCTGGCCCAAGAGTCAGGGAGAGTTCGCCACTGTTGCTGTGTTGTTGTTGACGAGGGCTCTGGGCCTAGAGGCCGGGGCCCATATGCACAGGTTCTGATCCCAGCCCTACCTTCGCTTTCTATCTGTGTGACTTTGAGCCCGTGACTTAAGCTCTCTGAACCTGTGTCACCATCTGTAAAAAGGGGAAGATGGTGACAACAAACATAACCACATGGGAAGATTGTCTAGGCCAGAAAGCAACTGGTGGGAAGCGCTCAGCCCAGGACCAAGCAAACAAAAGCGCTCAGTACACTCAAGAGCAGGTAGCTGCTTTTAAACATTTCCTGGAAGCAAGAACCTTGTCCTCAGGGGGCGGGGCACGTGCGACCTTGCTGGAGTGTGGGTACGCCGTCACCTGAAGGAGCCAAGAAGCTATGCTTAGCTGTTCTTTCCACTGCAGAGTGTGTTTTTCCAAGCTGGGAGAAGCTGCGTGGCACACACCTGTGCAGGAGTCTGGGGCGGCCTGAGGTCACGGTACAGAGTGCAGGGGGCCTGGTGGGGTACTGGGTGCCTGCAGGGTCCATTCCTCTGCCACCTCTGTGTCCCCTGCAGAGGTTTGGATTGTCATATTTCTTATGTCTTTTTCCAGGGGGAGAGGGTTCTGGTAGTAGCCTGACCCCTTCCTCTGCCAGGGGCTCTGCCTAACCCCAGCACCAGACCACACGGGGATGTGCTCAGCCTGCCTTTGCAGAAGGCCTCCAGCTCCAGCTGGTGGGGGGAGGAGGAGGAAAGAAGAGATGTAGACAGGACTAACCCTCTTTCTGGCCTTGAGGGGCCTCAAGCACTCCTCCCCACTACTACAATTCCCCGTCCTGCGATGATACTGTGGTATCATAAGAACCAGATCGAGCTCACATCTTGGTCCTGCTGTGTGACACGGGGCAGTCCCTTAACCT
This sequence comes from Spilogale gracilis, assembly GCA_004023965.1. Taxonomy (NCBI): domain Eukaryota; kingdom Metazoa; phylum Chordata; class Mammalia; order Carnivora; family Mephitidae; genus Spilogale; species Spilogale gracilis. The sequence continues at coordinate 10,748 of PITA01013842.1, read as the reverse complement.
CTCTGAGCCTCGATCCTCTTCTCTGCAAAATGGAGTTTTGTAGTTGGACCCACCTCAGAGGTTTATGCCAGATTCTTAGCATGGCGTCTGGAATAGAGCTGGTGCTCAGGAAATGGAAGTTAACACTATTCGCCTTAGAGGATTTTGTAGCACCAGCGTTTCCTCCTTCCTCAGACCCCACAGGACCAGCTTCATTTTGACCCCAGGGAACCACACAAGAGGGACTTAGCATTTTGCTGGCCAAGACTACCTTGGGCAGCCATCACCATTCTGGGTTTTTAATTAATTAATTAGTTGATTAATTAATTAATTAGACAGAGAGATCACAAATAGGCAGAGAGGCAGGCAGAGAAAGAGGGGGAAGGATGCCTGGGTGGCTCAGTGGGTTAAAGCCTCTGCCTTCGTCTCAGGTTGTGATCTCAGGTTCCTGGGGTCGAGGCCCGCATTGGGCTCTCTGCTGGGCAGGGAGACTGCTTCCTCCTCTCTCTCTGCCTACTTGTGATCTCTCTCTCTGTCAAATAAATAATATCTTTTTAAAAAGAGAGAGAGAGAGAGAAAGAGGGGGAAGCAGACTCCCTGCTGAGCAGAGAGCCCGAGGTGGGGCTCGATCCCAGGACCCTGACATCATGACCTGAGCCGAAGGCAGAGGCTTAACCCTTTGAGCCACCCAGGCACCCCCATCACCATTCTGGAGGCTAAAGGAGCAGACCCTTGCATCAGGCTGATGTGGGGTCCCAAGCTAACCTTTCTCTCCCCCTGAAGGCTCTCCCTGCTCTCCCACACCTCTTGGTGGGCCCTGAGACAATCTCTGTCATACTGAGCAACATTGTCCAATAGAACCCTCTATAATGACGGAAACATTCTGTATCCGTGTGTCACAGTGGCCACTACCCACATGTAGCTACTGAATGCTTGAAAAGTGGCAAGGGGCTGAGAAACTAATTTTTTTAAAAAGATTTTATTTATTTGACAGAGAGAAACACAGCCAGAGAGGAAACATAAGCAGGGAGAGTGAGAGAGGGAGAAGCAGGCTTCCCGCCGAGCAGGGAGCCGGATGTGGGACTCCATCCCAGGTCTCCGGGATCATGACCTGAGCCGAAGGCAGATGCTTAATCAACTGAGCCACCCAGGTGCCCCATGAGAAACTAATTTTTAATATTATTTCATTGTAATGGATTTAGGTAGGCACATGTGGCTAATGGCTATCGTACTAGACAGACATAGAAACCTCAGACACGGATGAAGAGTCAGATGACTTGGAATGATCCCAGGCGGAATAGAGGTAGAGTCAGGCCCAAGCAAATAAACCGCTTGCGTTTTCTGGGCCTCAGTTTGCCCATCTGCTTACTAAATGCTGTTTCAGTGTTATCTCAACAGCTAAAGAAATTTTCCTGGGGCTCCCGGTTTGGAACGAAAGGCAGGAGCCCTTCCGGATGGATTTCTTCCTTTTTGGCCCTGGTGCACATCCAAGGGAAGAGTAGGAGAGCTGGAATCCTAGAGGCCTTGAGCAGAGACTTCAGGGTTAGGATTAGGCCACTGGGTGCGGTATAATGGCGCCAGGCTGGAGGGGAAGGGCTCAGCAGGAAGAGGCAGGTGTGGGTTCACGTCCGGGCGTAGCCACTTCTACCCAGGCTGAGCCTCAGTGTCCTCATGCAGAAGGTGGCCGGCATGCCTCCCAGGACAGGAGATGAATAAACAAAACATGGCAGAGTGAGGAAAACCGCACTTTACCTCTGTGATCTTCCTCCCCCAAACCTATAACCAACCCATACTGTAATCTTGAGAAAAACATCGGACAAATTCTAATAGAGGGTGTCCTATGCCATAGCTGCTGCAACCCTCACGACTGTCAAGGTCATCAACGGTAAGTGAGTCTGTGGGGCGCCTCGGGGGCTCAGTCGTTTAAGTATCTGCCTTGGGCTCAGGTCATGATCTCGGGGTCCTGGAATTGAGCCTCTTGTTGTCTGGTTCCCTGCTCAGTGGGGAGTCTGCTTCTCCCTCACCCTTTGCCCCCCTCAACTTGTGCACATGCTCTGTCTCAAATAAATAAATAAAATATTTAAAAATAAATTTAAAAAAATAAGAGTGCCTCTCCACTCAGGGTTGTTGCAGAGACCATATCAATAGTCAATAGGAGAGCACAAAACAAACATATTATGTGAAATGTCCAGAATAGGTCAATCTGTCGAGATGGAAAGTAGATTAGTTGTTGCTGGGGACTGGGGGCGAGTGACTGCTAACGGGCAGGGGGTTGCCTTTGCAGGGGATGGGGAGGGCAAAAACATTCTGGAACTGGAAATGGTGGTTGTAGAACAGTGAATGTAATAAATGCCCTTGAATTGTTCACTTTACTTTTTTTAAAAAAAAGTTTTCATTTCGTTTCTTTCTTTCTTTCTTTTTTCTTTAGTAATCTCTACACCCAACATGGGGCTTGAGTTCACAACCCTGAGATCAAGAGGCGTATGCTCTTTCACCTGAGCCAGGCCCTGAATTGTCTGCTCTAAAAACAAAATGGTTAATTTTATGCTATGTGAATCTCCCTTAAAAAAATGCTTACAAATATTTGATAAGATCTTTTTTTTTTTTTTTTTTTTAAATTCTGTAAGTCAGATCCAAGCCTTTGGAACTGCAAAGCCCAGGGTTTCCTTACAAACCCACGCTGGGGACTGGGAGAGGGCAGTATTAAGAGAGTGGGGAAAAATAAAACATGTGCCTTAGAATCAGACACACCTGAGTTTGAGCCCTGCTCTGCCATTTGCTGGCTGAGTGACCTCAGGCAGGTTACCTCACCTCTCTGAACCTGTTCACTCATCTGCCAAATGCATGACTGGTAGGGACTATTCACTGAGACCCACAGCTGAGACCCAGGCCCATGAGAAGACGGGAGGCAATGATAGAATTAGGCTGAGGGCAAAGGAGGTACGGTGAGGGTCAAGGTTCCAAGCCGGGCAAACTCCAGAAATAATCTCTTCCATTAAAAGGAGCCAATGAGAATACATACACCACTTCCAAGGATCGTCTGTTGGTGAAAGTTCCTCCTGCAACGGACAGAGTCAAGGCCAGCTCCTCAGAGCAAAGTAAACACTACAGCCTTATCTTGGGGACGTGGTGTGGGTATAAAGAGTGAGGACAGAAGTGACTTCAGTCCTTTCTCTCGCTCAACAACTTGACAACAAAATGAAATTCCTTGTACTGGCTGCTCTGCTCACAGGTAGGCAAGTCCCCCCAGTTCCACCCCTTCGGGGCTAAGATCTTACTTCTTGGGAATGGGGGCCACAGCTCACATGGCTGGCTGGACCTGGAGCCTTTATTCGGGGCTCTCTATCGGGCTTAACAGCACCTATGCTGGGATGGGGTTCCCTGGAATCCCCCCACAGCTCCAGCTTTGCAACGTTTAGGTCTGAAGTCAGGTGATCCCTCTCAGAAGGAAGGGCCTACCTGTCCACCTGAGCAAAGAAAGGCCTCTCTCCTTTCTCTCTACCATACAGCCTTGGTACAGGGTCTTCCAACACCTATCTCTGCCTGTAATCAGTATCTTGTTTCTTGTTAATTCATTTCCTTTTTTAAAGCTTTAATTAATTAATTAGTTAATTAATTATTTTTAGGTAAACTCTACCCCCAACATGGGGTTTGAACTCAAGACCCTGAGATCAAGAGCTGCATGCTCTACCAACTGAGCTAGCTAGCTGCCCCGATTCATTTCCTTTTTATTCTCCACTCCCATGGAAGAATGGGCTCCATGAGAGCAGGCATAGAGCTGTTTGTGCCATTTATTGAATGAATGAATGAATGAATGAATGAATGAATGAATGAATGAAAGAAATCAGATACACTGGGATTCAGATCCCACCTCATTCATCCATCGTGCTTTCATTCATTCCATATTGATTTCTCAGGCTCCAAGGTATCAGGCTCTGGGTTGGGACTGAGGCCTCATATGAACGAGCCATGCTCCCTGTCTAGGGAACAGACACACATGCACGCACGCATATATGCACACAAACACACACACATACACACACACAGACGCACACATGAGAAGTGCTTTGTGCAAAGAGCAGAGCTGACTGGATCGGCGACAGAGAAAACAGGGAGGCAGGAGGGAGGTCTGGGGATGGCCCAAGCTGGCCAGGCCACTCCTGTCTGCTGCCGGTTGGAGACTGCTCATAGGGGAGAGTGACCAGCTGCCACCCTTTCTTTGCCCTGGGGTTCAATTTTTTTTTAAAGATTTATTTATTTGAGAGCAGGGAGAGATGGAGGGAGAGAGAAACCTAAGCAGACTCCACCCTGAGTGTGGTCCTGGCACGGGGCTCCATCCTACAAACCCTAACATCATGAACTGAGCTGAAACCAAGAGTCAGATGCTTAACCAACTGAGCCACCCAGGCGCCCCTGCCCTGGGGTTTAAACATATGGAGCAACTCCAGTGTGCACAAGAGATCAAGGAAAGAAAAGGCAAGACGTGGGGCAAAGAGAGGATATTGGTGGCCGACTGAATGGGACCCCAAAATCATTAGTGCCCTCTTCTCTTTAGGGCACCATATCTCACAGGGTATGGCTCTGAAAATGAGGTAAAGGGGTCCGGCTCCCTGCGTCTGCTGTGCCAAACTTTGTGTTACAAGCAAACTTTTTAAAAGAAACTTATTTATTAGACATTTATTGAGCACCTACTATGTGCCCTGTACTTTCTTTAATTGGTGTGTTAATTATTTCATTCTAACTCATTATATACTTACTGAGTGCTTACTATGCATCAGGCCCTGGAGAATTAAAAGTCCTGAGACCCATCTTTGAGTTTACGGTCTAGTGAGTGGGAGGCATTAAATAAATACATGGGCTGCTAGAGGTAAGAGGAAGCAATGAACATAAAGAAAAGTGATAACAGGGTACCTGGGTGACTCAGTGAGTTAAAACCTCTGCCTTCAGCTTAGGTCATGATCTCAGGGTCCTGGGATCGAGGCCTGCATCGGGCTCTCTGCTCAGCAGGAAGCCTGCTTCTCCTTCTCTCACTCCCCCTTCTTGTGTTCCCTCTCTGGCTGTGTTTCCCTCTGTCAAATAAATAAATAAAGGGGCGCCTGGGTGGCTCAGTTGGTTGAGCGACTGCCTTCGGCTCGGGTCATGATCCCAGAGACCCGGGATCGAGTCCCATATCGGGCTCCCTGCTCGGCGGGAAGCCTGCTTCTCCCTCTCTCACTCCCCCTGCTTGTGTTCCCTCTCTGGCTGTGTTTCTCTCTGCCAAATAAATAAAATCTTTAAAAAATAAATAAATAGATAAATAAATAAATAAATAAATAAAACCTTTAAAAGAAAGAAAGAAAAGAAAAGTGACAACAGAAGAGCCACTAGGCTTGGGTCCTCAGGAAAGAGGAGGTGGCATTTATTTATTTATTTTTTATTTATAGAAGATTTATTTATTTATTTATTTCACAGAAAGAGAGAGAGAGAGAGAGAGATCACAAGTAGGCAGAGAGGCAGGCAGAGAGAGGAGGAAGCAGGCTCCCTGCTGAGCAGAGAGCCTGATGTGGGCTTCAATCCCAGGACCCTGAGATCATGACATGATCCAAAGGCAGAGGCTTTAACCCACTGTGCCACCCAGGTGCCCTATTTTTTTTAAGATTATTTATTTATTTATTTGGGAGAGCCGGAGTGAGCAAGCAGGGGGAGAGGCATGGGAAGAGGGAGAGAGAATCCCCAAAAAGACGCCACACCCACACAGGGCTCCATCCCATGACCTTTAGATCAGGACCTGAGCTGAAAACAAGAGTCAGGCTCTTAACCAACTTTGCCACCCAGGCGCCCAGAGAAGGTAGCATTTAAACCAAGATCCTCCAACTTTTTGAAAAGTGAGATGACAAGTGTGCCAAGCAAAAGAAACAACAAGCACACAGGCCTTGAGGTAGAAAAGAGCTTGTCCTATTGAGGATGTCGGGCCACCAGGGTCTCCTGACTTTTCCTTACGCTCCTGCTGCATCTCAGCCCTGCCATTCCCCACCTAACCCATTTTAGATTCCCTTTACCATGTGCCAATGTTTCCACCCTCTAACACAATATCTAATTTTCTTCTTTATTTCATTTATTGCTTATTGTTTTCCTCTCCCACTAGGACGTAAGCTTAGTGAGGTTATAGATTTTCTGTTTGTTCTCAGATGTATCTCCAGTTCTTAGGCCAGTGACTGGGTCCATAGTAGTGCTCAATAGATAGTCATTGGATAAATAATGGGGACCCCACTGAAAACATTCACATATTGAATTCATATGAACACTGAATTCATATTGAACATATGAACATAGTCATGCAAAAACAAAGATGCAACTGTTAATAGCAGTAGTATTCATGAGAGCCAAAAAGTATAAACCCAGATGTCCATCGTGTGATGAATGGATAACAAAATGTGGTCTATCCATACAGTGGAATACTATTCAGTTACAAAAAGGAATGAAGTACTGTTACATGGTATGATGTGGATGAACCTCAAAGACATTTTGCTAAGTGAAAGAAGCCAATCACAAAAGGCCACAGGTTTTATGATTCCATTTACATGAAGTGTTCAGAATAGGCAAATCCATAAAGAGAGAAAGCATTTTAATGGTTACCAGAGGGGAGAGGGGGAAAAATTGCTAATGGGTACAGGGTATTCCTTTGGGGGTGATGAAAATGTTCTGGAATTAGTGGTGATGGTTCCACAAACCCTGTGACTATACTAAAAATCACTGAAATGTACATTTTAAGTGGTTAAATGGTGAATTTTATGTTATGTGAATTTTATCTCACTAACAAATTATTTTTTAAAAATTTTACAGAAAGAAAAAAAATCCCTACTTATATTACCAGGTTCCTGCATCCAGCTGTCTTCCGAGGAGGCATCTGGCGGGGTCCGGGGCGGAGCGGCGGGCAGCGTGAGGCCAGAGAGCAGGCAGGCAGTGAGCGAGGACCCTGGGAGCTGACAGAGCTGATCAGGAAGCATTTAAACTCTGGCTGTGTCTTCTTGCAGTGGCCGCTGCGGATGGGGGCATCAGCCCGCGGGCAGTGTGGCAGTTCCGCAACATGATCAAATGCACGATCCCCGAGAGTGACCCCTTGAAGGATTACAACGACTACGGCTGCTACTGTGGCTTGGGTGGCTCCGGCACCCCTGTGGATGAACTGGACAAGTGAGCGACGGATCAGCAGGAAGAGCGGGGTGCCCGTGGGGGGAGGGGGGAGGGGAGAGGAGGGGCGGGGAGAGCACGAGCCAAGGATCTCGCGAGGAGGTACAGAAAGGAGATTTGCATATTTGCTAAAGATAACATATTTTCGGGCGTCTGGGTGTCTCAGTCGTTAAGCGTCTGCCTTTGGCTCAGGTCATGATCCCGGAGTCCCGGAATCGAGCCCTGCATCGGGCTCCCTCACTCCCCTGCTTGTGTTCCCTCTCTAGCTGTGTTTCTTCTGTCAAGTGGATGAATAGAATCTTAAAAAAAAAAATAACATATTGTCACCTCTTGTATAAAACAAACATGCTCCAAGAGGACCCTGAATCCAATGCTCTAGGAGGAGGAAAACTGAAAAGGGTGGAGATGTAAAGTAGTAGCGGGTGCTTCTGCCCTCTAGTGGCAGAACACCACAATACAAGACACCGCTGCGACGATTCAATTGTCCTCTTCCAGCAGTGGTCTTCAGAATATATGACTGTACTGTACCTGCGACCATTTTTAAATCGCCTTCAATAAACATGATCAAAGGACTTAAGTTTTTTCAATCCACAACACCAATATCTTCCGGAGCATGTCAGCTAAATCATCCCTACCTTCTCCCAAGACTAACCTGCTTCCCCTGCACCTGCCTCAGCTCTGTCCTTCCCCCTCTCCAGGTGTTGCCAGACGCACGACCACTGCTACTCAGAAGCCAAGAAACTGGACAGCTGTAAATTCCTCCTGGACAACCCCTACACCAAAACCTACTCATACTCATGCTCTGGCTCTGAGATCACCTGCAGTGGTAGGTTTAATCTCTTGTTGGTTTGTCGTCCCTCAATAGACAGGGGAGGAAATAATAGTAATGATATCCACCGTTTATCAATCACTTCCTTGGTGCCAGGCTGTGTCTCCTTGGATCTTGGCAACACCCTAGGCGATTGGTATTATTATTATACCCATTTTACAGGTGACAAAACTGAGGCTCAGAAGGCTGAACCAGTTGCCACAGGGCACACAGCTCATAAATCATGGTGTTTGGTTTTGAACAAGAAGACTTTAAATGTCGCTTTCTCCATACCTGTCTTCTCTTCTAAATCATTCTTTTAAATCACGCACACTCCCTCCATCTTGCCGGCATTTTTTCTTCTTTGTTTTATTTTCTCCACAAAATTTCTCAACACCTGATGTATTTGTGTTATTTCTTTATTTTCTATCTCTCCACTACAAAGTAGGATTCATGGGAACAGCAATTGTTGTCTGTTTTCTTCCCTACTATATGCCCAGGATCTAGAGCGATGCCTGGCATTGCCTAGGTGCTCAACAAATACTTGTTGAATCCATAGCCTAGATACAATCTTGCGTTCTGCTTTTTCCCACTAATCACTATGTTCTGACTATTTTTCCTTGTTGCCTCATAGTCTTCCTCTACTACTCCTTTAATCACTGCAAGACATGGCTTAATTTGCTTCCACAGTCCCCTGGTCACAGGTATTTGAGTTATGCTCCAATTCAGAAAGTTAAATATAATGGGAATTCATATTTGTGCACTACATAATCAGCAAGGGTTGCTTTCTATGGTTTCTAGATTTCTTTACGAATCTGATGAAAGCTATGGGCCCTCTCCCCAGAAAACACACACAACACACACACACACACACAAACCGGCATAAGCATATTTTTTCAAATAATTTGTTAATGCAGCTGTCCCTAAATGTAGGTTAAGAAACCTGCATCAAAGGGCATTTATTCATATTAATAATAATTCGATTGATAAATATCTCACTGTACATACTTTATAATCTAAATAAGTGCTAATTATGCTTCAGTGGCCTGGGCAAGAAAACCATTTGTTGTCTTGTTTTTTAAGATTTTTTTAAAGATCATATTTATTTATTTATTTGACGGAGAGAGGGATATAAGCAGGGGGAGTGGGAGATAGAAGCAGGCTTCCCGCTGAGCAGGGAGCTCAATGTAGGGCTCAATCCCAGGACCCTGGGATCATGACCAGAGCCAAAGGCATACACTTACAGACTGAGCCACCCAGGCGCCCAAGATTTTATTTTTTTATTTTTTAAAAGATTTTATTTATTTATTTGACAGCGAGAAACACAGCCAGAGAGGGAACACAAGCAGAGGGACTGAGAGAGGGAGAAACAGGCTTCCTGCCGAGCAGGGAGCCCGATGTGGGGCTCGATCCCAGGTCTCCAGGACCATGACCTGAGCCGAAGGCAGTTGCTTAACCAACTGAGCCACCCAAGCGCCCCCCAAGATTTTATTTTTAAGTAATTTCTACATCCACCATGGGGCTCAAACTCACAACCCAGATCAAGAGTTGCATGTTCCATCCAGGCACCCCACATTTGTTACTTTTGAAAGGATCAGAGAGAAACCAAATAAGATTATTGAATGTAAGGGTGCCTTAGTGGTTCAGTGGTTAAGCGTCTGCCTTCGGCCTTAGATTATGATCTTGTGGTCCTAGGATCGAGCCCTGCATTGAGCTCCCTGCTCAGCTGGGAGCCTACTTCTCCCCCTGCTTGTGCTCTCTCTCTCTCTGTCAAATAAATATATGAAAAATATATTTTAAAAAAGATATTATTGAATGTAATCAGAGGTACATAATTAAATTATGAGCAACAAAATTGAAATTCATTTTAAAGGTTATCATTGTTGATTCTTTTGGCTAAAAAAGTAAACAAGGCCAAAGTAATATAATTTCAAACTCTTCAGAAATGTATCATAGGGAGGAAAAGGTGCCTATAATCTTACCTCCCGAAATAACCAGTTGGATATATTGCCTTTCATTTTCCTTTAATAAAATATCTTGGAAACACTTCCACATATAGATGTACTTAATGATTTTAAATATCTGTATAATAGTCTACTGTAAGAACCTTCTGTAATTTTTAAAATATGTGCTATAAAGTAGAGAAATTGCCTTCCTAAACTTCACTAGGGTGAAATGTATAATACTTCGCTGCCTTGAGCTTGAGTATATGTTTTAGTGTTTTCCATATCACTTATAAATTGCTTATCTATGTTATCAGAGATCTATAGCTATATGGGTTTTGAGAACTTATTTTAAGGGATGCCAGGGTGGCTCAGTTGGTTAGATGTCTGTCTTCAGCTCAAGTCATGACCCAGAAGTCCTGGGATTGAGTCCCGCATCAGGCTCCCTGGGAGCCTGCTTTTCCCTTTGCCTGCCGCTCCCCCTGCTTATGCTTTCTCTCTTTCCGACAAATAAAATCTTTTCTTAAAGAAAAAAAAAAGAGCTCATTTTAAGTTAAATAGACAGAACTTTCCAAAAGACACCGATCACACCTAGGTTTGCCAGATTAAACACACGTTGTCCAGGAGCCCCTGGGTGGCTCAGTCCTTAAGCATCTACCTTCGACACAGGTCATTTTCCCAGGGTCCTGGAATCAAACCCTGCACCAAGCCCAGTGTCGAACCCCTCATTGGGCTCCCTGCTCAGGGAGAATTCTGCTTTTCCCTCTCACACTCCCCTTGCTTGTGTCCCCTCTCTCACTGTCTCTGTGTCTGTCAAATACATAAATAAAAATCTTTAAATAAATAAA
>PITA01013841.1:35395-55982 GCA_004023965.1 Spilogale gracilis | reverse complement strand
GAACTTCTGGGACTTCATCAAAATAAAAAGCTTCTGTACAGCAAAGGAAACAGTCAACAAAACAAAGAGGCAACCCACAGAATGGGAGAAGATATTTGCAAATGACACTACAGACAAAGGGCTGGTATCCAAGATCTATAAAGAACTACTCAAACTCAACCCCCAAAAAGAAGATGAACACATCAAAAAATGGGCAAGACACATGAAGAGGCACTTCTCCATAGAAGATATACAAACGGCTAACAGACACATGAAAAAATATTCAGCGTCACTAGCTATCAGGGAAATTTAAATCAAAACCACACTGAGATACCACCTTACTTATACCAGTCAGAATGGCCAAAATTAACAAGACAGAAAACAACAAGTGTTGGAGAGGCTGCGGAGAAAGGGGAACCCTCTTACACTGTTGGTGGGAATGTAAACTGGTGCAGCCGCTTTGGAAAACAGTGTGGAGATTCCTTAAAAAATTGAAAATAGAGCTACCCTATGACCCTACAATTGCAGTACTGGGCATTTACCCCAAAGATACAGATGTAGTGAAAAGAAGGGCCATATGTACACCAATGTTCATCGCAGCAATGGCCACAATCGCCAAACTGTGGAAAGAGCCAAGGTGCCCATCAACAGATGAATGGATAAAGAAGATGTGGTCCATACATACAATGGAATACTATGCCTCCATCAGAAAGGATGAATATCCGACTTTTGTAGCAACATGAACTGGACTGGAAGAGATTATGCTGAGTGAAATAAGCCAAGAAGAGAAAGTCAAGTACCGCATGGTTTCACTTACTTGTGGTGCATGAGGGGTAACCTGGAGGACAGTGGGTGAAGGAAAGTAAAGGGGAACTAGGGTAATCCAGGGAAAGAAACGAAACAACAGAGACTTTGGACACAGAAACAAACTGAGGGACTTGGAGGGAAGGGGATGGAGGGATGGGAGAGCCTGGTGGTGGGTACTGGGGACACCTAAAGCGTGGAGCACTGGGTGTGGGGAATGGGGAATGAATCTTGGAACACTGGAAAAAAAAAATTAAGTAACAATAAAAAAAAAAAAAACATTCTAAATCTGGGAGTTAAAAAATATTATTCCATGAAGGAGACTAGATCAACGGGCTAGCAACTTGCAGAAAATAATGTTTAGATCTTCACCTACCACCATACAATAGAGGGGTAGGGGAGTTGGTTGGTTGGCTCGTTTTTGAAATGTTACTTACAGCAGTTGCCAACTAAAGGTTGGAATCGGAAACTCCTCTGAAATTTTTTCAATATACAAATTGAAAGGCACCGCCCTCGGAAAGGTGCAAGAGACAAGTAGTCTAATGGATAACAGAATCAGTAATATCATGTGCAACATTCTTTCTTTATTAAGAAGCACTGACATAATGAGAAGCGTTGGAAGATCTATAGAACTGAGCTCAAATCCATTCGATTATTTATTAGATATGTGACTTTAGGACACTGACTTGGTTTACATGATCCTCTGCTTCCCCCAATTATAAAATGAGGATGATAATAGCAATGTTCAAATGTTATTTTGAAAATTAAATAAAATTGTTTATGTACGGTATCTAGATTTCATGATTTGAGTTCATTTAAAACATACTGGTACATAAGCTTGTTTCTCTGAAAACCATGTTTTTTAAAAGTAAAACAAATTTCCATAGTATGTTCAATTCTTTGCTCTTGGTTCTCGAGAACAAGCATCATCAAAAGAACAAGCATCAACCCGTAATTCACTTCCCAGTTTTTGACTTGATTCATTCCAACTTAAAACACAATACTTAAGTAGGTATGGTTAAAAACTAAGAACAAAACAATGAAAAGAGATAAGAATATAATATTAACTACTTCTAAAGAAGGAAAGTGAAGCTTCTAATATCTTTGAGGCAGGAAATTAAAGTCATATACCCAGCAGAACTGCTTCAGAGGTCCAAAAGAGGGTTGTAAAAACCCAAGCTTATCTAACTCCTTAAGCTGGACACTGTTATAAAAAAAAAAAAATGGAATAGGTAGTTCTCAGTTAAAAGTTAAGCACAGAAACTTAGATCCTTTATGTAAAAACCATTCGTAATTCTAAATGTTCAACTGCCAATCCTAAAATAATGGCAATGAATTTTTTTCAAATTCTCCCATTTCAAACCATCAGTTTTCTCTTCTAGTCTCAACTTTCAAATTAATATTCTTTACTTTAAACCTCAGCATTATTATTTCTCGTTTTCTATATTCCATTCCAAAATCTTTGTAAGGGGAAAAAAAAGAGAGAGAGAGACAGAGACAGAGACAGAGACAGAGACAGAGACAGAGACAGAGACAGAGACAGAGAAAGAATGTTATGTATACTCTTTCCATTAGAAAATTATTTTGCGGGGCACCTGGGTGGCTCAGTAGCTAAGTGTCTGCCTTCAGGTCAGGTCATGATCCCAGGGTTTTGGGGTTGAGGCCCGCATCAGGATCCCAGCTCAGCGGGAAGCCTGCTTCTCCCTCTCCCACTCCCCCTGCTTGTGTTCCCTCTCTTGTTGTCTCTTCCTCTCTGTCAAATAAATAAACAAAAAATCTTTTAAAAAATTATTTTGCTACCTTAGTAACCTATTAATATTCTTAGGGGAGTTCTTTTTTACATCAAAAAGGTGAAAGGAACAGATTTAATACAAATCCAACTCTTTTTATGCAAAACAAAATACTTTTTATAATTTTGGTCACAATCTCTAAATAAATAAAACTTCTGTTCTAATAGAATAATGCATCTCACATTTCTATTATCCTGCCACAAATACACACTTATTTGATATTCTGTTTCTGTGCCAATCCTCCTTTCTTGTAATACTAGCAAAGAGTTTTCATTTTTCCCAAAAACCTCAACTACAGATGGATAATTTTATAGTCTTTGTGATTTTTAGCACAATCACCGCCCACTGAATACTTCCTGTCACCATCTGTCTCTTTTAAGGCCAAATAGGACATTTCTTGGCTTGTTTATTTTTCTCCACAGTCTGTTGTCTGGCATTTTTCTCACCACCTTCTGGCCTTCTGTGTTTTTGGATAGCTGCTCCAATCTGATTGACTCTGGGCTCTTTCCACTCTTGTGTTTCCTGATTTTTCCAACGGGTCTTGAATGTCAATCAGTGGGCTAAGTTCTCATTCACACAAAATATGTTTGCCTCCCTGCTGGCTGATGAAATTTGTGTTTTAAACCAACATATTTATTAACTTCTTGAATTTGCTGTTCTTCATGACTACCTACATCGGTGTCATTTGTCTTGAGGTAATGCTTTAGAAAAAGAGAAATTCTCACAACCCCTCAGAATCATTTCCAGTGTGTGTGTAAGTAGTAACAGGGGCACATACATGAATTGGATCCTTGAAGTCCTTCCTCATGTACAGTTGGTGAAGTGTCCCTTCCACAGGACCAAACCAAAACAGAGTTACCAGACCAAAATACGCCAGACTTTGTTAATGTTGAACAGAAAATTATTTGTGGATCTGACATCTCTCATCCACCATCAATTACAGGCTAAGCCACCCACCTTATTCCAGGCACAGTTTCATAGTTATACTGACATGATCTACTTAATTTCATGGATCTTGTTTATAGAGCTCGCTCTGGGTTAAAATCATGGTTCTGAGTGAAACACAACTGTTAGAATCAAGAAAGACAAAACCAATGATGAAAAACATTTACTGCCAAAAAATATTTGTTTGTGAATGAATGAATGAATAAATGAAAGCTCCAGCTCTACTTTGTGTTTTATGACTCTAAAGGTAATGAATCCCCTTGAACTTATTTCCTTATCTGTAAAATGAAAGTACAATTTCCACTTCATCAGATTGTTATTTTAAAGGAGATAATCCATACGAAGGCCTGGTTTATAAGATATTGCTCAATAATGGCTCTGTCTCTAAATCAGATATTATCCAAGAATATCAAAGGAATCATATTTAATTTAGTCCAAAGATTTTTGTAGGGCTACATCTGATTTTAAGGAAATTCATTCATTTAAAAAAAAAAATGTCCAAACTAAGGAGAATTGGACAGTTTCCCAGTTTCCATAACCATCAACACTACACCTGCTCCTGATTTTCTACCCTCTCTATTCTATTTTATCTTATTTTCTAGTTTGAGACAATGTCCGTATTATGCTAAGTGAGATAAGTCAGACAGAGAAAGACAAATACCATATGATATCACTCATATGTAGAATCTAAAACAAAGAAGCAAATCAAACTCATAGAGAACACAGACTGGTAGTTGCTAGAGGTAGGGTCGGGAAACAGGGAAGGGGGGGCAAAATAGGTGAAGGGGGTCAAAAGTACAAACTTCCAGTTATAAAATAAATAACTCACAAGTATGTGATATACAGAACAAGGACTACAGTTAATAATACTATAGGGTATATGTGAAGGTTGCAAGAGAGTAAATCTTAAAAGTTCTCTTCAGAAGAAAAAGGATTTTGTAGATACATGTGATGATGGCTGTTAATTGGATTTACTACAGTGATCATTCTGCAATAAACACAAATATCAAATCATCATACCGTACAACTGAAACGAGTAGAATGTTCTATGGCAAGTAGATCTCAATTCAAAAAAAAAAAAAAAAAAGAGAGAGAGGAGTGGTTGGGTAGCTCAGGTCATAATCCCAGGGTCCTGGGATCAAGCCCTGCATCGGGTCCCTGCTCACCAGAGGACCCTCTTCCACTCCTACTGCTTGTGTTCCCTCTCTTGCTGTGTCTCTCTCGGTCTAATTAATTAATTAATTAAAATGAAGGAAAAGAAAATAGCCTTCTCTCTCTACCTCTTAAATTCAGTGGCCGATTTTGCACTTTTTGTAAGGAAGCCCATCAGTTTTCTAAATAAAACCCAACTCCCATCGTGCAAGGTTACAGTAAGGGAAGATCCCGTATAGTGAAGGGAAGGGAAATGTCAGAGGACTGACTCTTTTTCTCTGAGATTGCGAACATTCATTCACTGACTCATTCAAAAGTAACTGTTGAGTGCCACCGTGTGCCAAGCACCGTGCTGAAGGTATTGTGCCGAAAAGACAGAGTTCCCACCTCACTGAGTTTTGGCCCTAACAGGACATACAACCACAAAATAGGGTGATGAGTCAGGCATCAGGTTACCAGAGCATCTGAGGCAAACAAACCCAGGCCAGGCCTGGAGAATCAGAGGGACATCATCACACAGGCACTGAAATCTAATGAATGAGACAGATAGCCAGACAGCGAGGGACAAGGGCAATCTCAGCAGAGGAAAGGTATATGCAAAACCTAGCGTGGAACAGGTGGCTGAGGCTCTGAAGATCAAGCAAGTTACATGCAGGGGTCCAAATTTTCTCCTGCATCTTCTCCCCTTGCTGGTTTCCATTCTGTTGCCGCAAAGCCTTTAGCTCCCTTACAAGTACTGCATCCTGCATTCGCTATGCTACTAGGAATTTGAAACAGTATTTTGTGTCCCTACTGGGAATGGAGCATTAGCAAGGACAGTGGAGCTGAAGAGAGGACCCAGAGCAGGAGATGGATGGAGATGAGCAGTCAGGGCCAGAAGCTGGGTTAAATCCTTCCCAGGCACCTTCCCCTCTCCTGAACAGCCAAGCAAGTACAGGTGGGAACATCCCTTACCTTGTCCAGCACCTACATGTCCCAGAAAAACATTAATGCTATACCTAGAACTAGAGAACCAAGGGCAAGTTCAAAAATCTTTAGTTTGCATTTAGTGTTTACCTCTGGTAGGTCTAAATCCTAAACAATACTCAACAATCAACGAAAAAGATCGACCTCCTTCGAAGGGTGTATACAATGACATAACGATGTTCATCCTCCCTTTCTTCTCTCTCCAGTTCTTCCTTGCAACACAGATGAAGGCTTGTATGTGACAAAGATAACATGTAACATGCCACTGACTAAATGTGCTTGTATTAATTTTGATCTATATATTCCACATAATGGGAATTATACACTTTCAATTTATAAAATAATTAAGTGCTGGTAGGGGACAAGAGACAGACACAGGATTTAAATGTTCACCAGTGAACCTGTACTCAGAGTGAAAATTTAAACATTAGTTAATTGTTAATTATTCCAAAATATACTTTCTTTTTTTAAATTTTTTGTTGTTGTTTATTTACTTGACAGAGAGACAAGAGAGAGAACACAAGCAGGTGGGTGAGAGAGAGAGAAGCAGGCTTCCCGCTAAGCAGGGAGCCCCAAAACATACTTGCATGGAAAATATTAAGGATTGTGGTGACTGCTACCCTGAATAATACTGCTTTTCTTTGGCTATATTTGATCCACGTGATAAAAGCATTTAACATTACCCTCCAAGTAGCAGTAGCTATAAAAGATAATTTAAGTCAGAGCTTACACAATAGCTCCCCAGAGAACAACAGAATCCCACAAAGTAACATAGGAAGAAACACAGGTCTGTTGCCCCCATACTGGGAGAAGTAGATCAGCCCCCTGCTGTGGAAACCTGTAAGAACCTTTCTTTGAAGGCTTTTCCTCAAATCAGAAGGTCAAAGACCCACAGATAGTTTCAGGTTTGGCACTGTTGATGTCTTCACTCATTACCTGTTTATGATTTGTAAGTCGAAGGGTGAAGAATGAAATAAAGCCTCTAGGCCCAATGTCTCATCCAACATATTCATTTGGAATTCATTTATAATAATTAGGTAGTTATAGGAAAACTCAGTCGTCTAGTGTTAATTATATTTTGGTTTTTTTTAAAATGGGCTTCTCCTCTCCAAGTCTGGCACTTTGCAGTCACTAAGTCCATTTCAAAATGCAAATATTATCCTAAGCAAACAATCAGCTATCCTTCCCTCATGTGACGTGGTACTTTTCAAGCTCAATTTTACTTCTGGATGGATTCTTCTGAATGACTCCGTGTGTGTGTGTGTGTGTGTGTGTGTGTGTGTGTGTGTGTGTGTGTATTTTTGTCCAACATTTCCTTAGACAAACTGTGTAACCAGTTGATTTTCACCAAATACTGTAACGATGGGGCCAGGTAGCCTACAAGAGAACACTGTTCAGGACGTTAACACACACACACAATCTATGTAAGAAAATGTTCTTAGTTTCCTGAATGCATCACTGTTTTCATTTTTCTTACATAAAAATTATTCTTAGAAGCATAACAAATTTTGTTTTTCGAGGAAGAACATCTGGCTTTAAGTTGCATACAAATACACTAAGATTATTTAAACTCGCCCTTTTTTAAAGCACATCATCCTCTTCATCATAAGAGTCTTAAAAATGTATAGCTTTTATTTGTCATTAAAAAAAAAGCTTTCCTTTGAATAAAACAGATTTTATCCAAAATGCAGAACTATTTTCAAGATGCATTCATCTGGTCAATTTGATAAAGACTCTCTTCAAGTAGTAATCCCTCAAGTTATTTTAGGAAAACAACTAAAACAATAAAAGCTTAAAATGTGAATTACGTAAGCTTTAAATATTCCAAATCCTTCATGGATTTTATTTTGCTATTATATCCCAGGGAAAATATATAAATATCTCAAGAAAAATAACAAAGCTAAGACATTTTTTTCTCAGTATGCCATAAGCAAGCTCAGGAAATGTTTCAAGCTGAACATTCCTCTTGTCCATATTAAAAATAGGATATTTCTCCAAATGCTATTAATAATTTAACTTAAAATAGAATCATAAATATGCATGAATGGAAGATCACTTGCTCTGTCCCCATGCTCAAAAAGACCTTGGACTACACTTTTCCATTAAGATGAAGAGCTTGCCAATTTTCAGATATCTCTAGGCACATCTATGCGGAAAGCTCTGAGAAAGACAAAGGAAAGGCTTCACTGGTATCTTACCTGATCCCTTGGGCTGTGCTAGCTGTCCCTACTCTGCATTCCCACAGCATTCTGCCCATGTCTAACCCATATGTGCCATAATTACCTGTGGACAGGTCAGTTTCCCACACAAAAGTTCCCCAGCCACTTTAGTGATCCTTGCTTTCTATTTCAGAAAATAGCACAGAGAGGTCAGTAACTGGTTTGAAGGCTCAAAAGTAGCAAGTGATAAACCTAGAATTCAATTAAGAGCTACCTGATTCCAAAGTCCCTCACTCTTCATTATACTACACTTTTGCTCACCACTTAGCATCATACCTGCCAAGCTGGTGTTCTGAAGATGTCCGTTAATTGTTTAAGTGTATTAATGCATCACATTCTGTGTTAGAGAGAACTGTGTGAACAAGACTCCATCCTCCATCCCCACCTTCCCCACCGGCCCCAGCGTGGTGGAGTTTCCAAGCTGGGGAAGGAAGTGAGGAGCCTACGAACACATCTTGGAGAGGTGGCATCTAGGTGGAGATTGAAAAAGAAATAAGATTTAGCCACTTTGAAAAAAAGAAAGGCAGAGTAAGAGGAAGGAATGGAAGATAAAATGTGTGAGGCACAGGAAACAGCATTCAGTAACGTGGAAGGGGCAGGAAAGAGGATGTCTTGTTAAAATAAGCGAAGTTCAGCAGGGCTAGAGCTGCAGCGGGAGAAGGGAGTGGCGAGTGAGGAAGACGCAGAGATATGCAGGGACCCATCAAGGAGTCTCCCCAGGACGGCGTCATAAACTTACAACCGGAAAAGAAACTAGATCTTAATTATTCTCACAGGAAAAGAAAGAAAGAGAGTGAGAGAGGGAGGGAGAATGGGAGGAAGAGAGAGAGGGAATGGGAAAAAGAAGAGAAAGGAGGAGAGGGGAGGGGAGAGGAGAAGAGATGAGATGACAATTACCTAACCTGGTGGCTAACCATACTGTGGTAACCCTACTGCAAATAGATGAATGTATCAAATCAACCTTTGTACACCCTAAACTTATTCAATGTCATATGTCAGTTATATCTCAGTTTTAAAAGCGTGCAAGAGAGTAAGCACACCAAGCGGTTTGGGTTTGACCCTGAGAGTACAAGTAAATCATTGGATGGAGCAACATTGATTTTGTGTTTGAGAAAAATCACTCTGCTGCAATCAGGAGGAAGGGGAATGGAGGGCTGAGACTGAGGAGAGGCTGGGAAGTCAAAGAGAAGACAGGCATTGATCAAGGCAAGAGATGAAGAAGACTATCACTTCTTCCTGGCGTACATTAAATAAGCCAGTTGAAAGTTTTTTCAGAGTTTTGCATTTTGTTAAGTGTGAAGAAAAACACTGCACTGTGAGGACAGGGTTGTTTTTAAGATTAAATTCAGTGACAGAGATGATGACATGAGATGGGACAGTGTGGTAGCAGACACGGGCTCTGGAGTATGAGAGTGTGGGTTTCATCCTGAGTCCTCTACGCCCTAACTGAAGCTTGGGGGTAAGTCATGTAACTTGTCTGTGACTCCGTTTCCTACCACATAAAAGACAGATAATAATGAAACATAAATCACAGGGTTTGTTGAGAGGATTTCATTGAACAATGCCTACTGTATTTACTGTCTTATCTCCAGAATCTAGAATTCTGCCTAGTAAGTAGAAAGCACTTATGAATATTAGTAATTATTTGAAAAACATAAAGGACTACATCATTGTAAGGGGCCCCCATAACTGTAAATTAGAATTGCCTAAAATTTTCCCACCACCAAACTGTATTTTTAAAAATCCACAGTCTCTCCATTAACCACACATCTGTTCTTTTAAACATAAAAGTTAGTTTACATTCTTCTTTTTTTTTTCTTACATTTTTCATGATGTGTTTTACTCTTTCAAACAAAACCTCTTCTGTTGAGTGAGCTTATAAACCCTAACTTTCAGGCTGGCGAGGGCCCAAGTGCCCTCTAAGGTCACCAAAGCCCACTTTGCACATAGACAGATGCTATTCCACTGGAAAAGCTTGCCCCTTGGGTGCAGGTTCCACAACTTTAAAAGCCATATTAGCTCAGCCAATGGGACTTGCGAAGCAGCAGTTTGCTATACTGAAAGTAACAAATGGCTACAAAAAAGAGGGTTCCCTTGTGTTCAGAAAAAGCTTTCATATTTAAAGAGATGATTTCATCCTCATAGGCTTAAGAGACACTCGAGCCCCACTCTCTTCCCCACATGGATCTTCTCCCCACTTCTGGTAAAGAAATGTCTACTCCTCAAATCATCAGCTACAGGTGTAGAGTTTCAG
Source organism: Spilogale gracilis (assembly GCA_004023965.1). Lineage (NCBI taxonomy): Eukaryota > Metazoa > Chordata > Mammalia > Carnivora > Mephitidae > Spilogale > Spilogale gracilis. Next base: position 45,873 of record PITA01013841.1, on the reverse strand, counting down.
CTGGCAGAACCAGAATCCACTGAACAATTTACCACATACTATAATGAGTGCATGCTCTTCACTTTGAATAAAATTACTGCATTAATCGTTTGATCAGATAAACAGAGAATGTTTGCCACGCAGCCTACACTTTTCAGGTATCTAGATATCCATGAGAAAATCGCTGTAAGCATATCACAAGGTTTCCACTGCGTATTATAATGAACTACAATTCAAGTGGTCAAAAGAGGAAAAAGCTGGTTTCCATTTTCATTCAACAGAGAATGAGGAGGGGAAGTGCATTCACTGATCAAGGCTGTGGTTGGCCAGTGATTTAGCAAGTATATGACACTGGTTTACCAACTGTGTAGAATGTCAAGTATACTCCACCTATGGACTGTGAATTCCACAGAATGAAATAAAACAAGGAATCAAGGGAAGTTGAAAGGGAAGGAGTGGAAAAAAGAGCAGGACAGAGAGGGGAAGGAAGGGAGGGAGGGGGAAAAGGCAACAAAGAACGGAAAGGATGAAAGAAAAACAGTTGTCAAAAAAATCCATTTTGAAATACACAAGAACTGATAGCAGCTCTCTTATGCTACAAGAAAGAAAGAAAGAAAGAAAGAAAGAAAGAAAGAAAGAAAGAAAGAAAGAAAGAAAGAAAGAAAGACATCCTTTTCCAACAGTGTCTTTTGGTTTTAATAATTTCTCTCCAAAGAGGAGATAAAGGGGGGGAAATGCTCCCGCTAGAGAGGAGAAAGAGACCAACTCTCTGAAACAATGAGCTAGATTTTTACCTTAAATGATACTGGGTTCAAGATCCCATGAGATAATATTGAAAATATCACTTCCCTATTTCCTTGACGATTGGAAAGATGATATAATGTCCTACATTCGCCATTCTCTCTGGTCCTGGATTCCTCTCCTAGTGCTGTCAGGAAAAGACCTTTGACATCTCCTGAAGCCAGGTTTTCTGCCAAACTGTTGTCCTTTGGACCCAGATTCTACAGCATCCACAGAAACCCCAACACGTACACCTACAGAGGCACACACACACTCCCACATACACAAGACATGGCAGCACCTTAAACTGAAAGAAAATTAATCCTACGCAAGATTTGCCCATTCTCTAAACTAATCCCAAGTTTTCTATTAGGGCTTTAAAACATCTTCTAAGAAATTATTTCCTTTCCCATATGGAAAAGGAAAAAAATGCAAAGACAAATGTGGCCCCTTCCCTTTTTTATCTTTTTTTAGTAACTGCACATATAAAACCTCTGCCTCTTAAACCAAGTAATACTGAGATTCTATTTCAGCACCCTCTGGGATGACAAGATTTCAAACATGCAATAAAAATAAATCTCCATTAATAGCTGGGTCTTTAGCAGCTGAGAGAGTCACTGGTCCCTTTGGTTTGCTCACCAGCTTGGGTGTGATTTCTACTTTGGGCACAGCTGTGGACAGGTTCATTAATAATCAGCCTGCATTAAAAAGGGATCTAGGTCTCAATGCTTATCTTTTCTGACCCTTTATAACTTGAAATTGTTCTTCTGAATAAATTGTTCATACTGTCCAAAAGTGACCCATAAGGTCTCTGATTTTTTTAATTAATTAATTGAAAAGCCTTGTAGAGTTGACATATAACAGTACTTCAAGAAGAGGGTCAACTGGTACATAATCCTAAGATTATGTACATCCCATTAATACTGCATTATTATATTATTACATTAATTCAGCAATATGAAGGTTATTGTGTGAGCATACACTCTAGAGAGACTATAGCATAAAGTGATTCAAAAAAGACCAGTCTATCCCTATTCACTGCAGGAGATCACCACAGTATTTCATAGCTTCTTAGAAAAGCATTGCTACACTGCTATTTTTTAGATTTTCTTTTTTGTTTTTTTTTTAAAGGTTTTATTTATTTATTTGACAGAGAGAGAGAGCACAATCAGGGGGAGCAGCAGGCAGAGGGACAGGGACAAGCAGATTCCTGCTGAGCAGGGAGTCTGATGTGGGACTTGATCCTAGGACCCTGGGATCATGACCTGAGCCGAAGGCAGACACTTAAGCGACTGAGCCATCCAGGCACCCTGAGATTCTCTTTATCAAGATTCATTTAATGGGCAGTAAGGATGGCACGTGATGTGATAAGTGCTGGGTGTTAATTTGCAACTGATGGATTATTGAATGCTACATCTGAAATTAATGACGTAGTGTATGTTGGTTAATTGAATTTTTAAAAAGATTTCATTTGTATGTTAAAAGGCTCAGAACCAAAGAGAATCAACAAACTGAGTTTACTTTCACTCGGTCATACAGGTGGCATCAAGTCCATGGGATCTAAGAGTGCCTAGTAGATTCCAACCATCCTCAACCACCTTACATTCCAGTATTCAGTTTCATAATGTGGCTGCTTCTTGTACTTCTCCAGAACCACCACCCATTCCACGATGAGCTCACTCATGGATTCATGCACTGAGCGCTCTAGCCATGTTTGTGATGAAACAAAACCACAAGGGTTAGTTGCTGCTCTGTGATCTCACCTGTTGGAGGTAAAAGCTTGAGGTTGACATACATGAATCCATTCCCATGACTGTCTCCTGCAGAGACTTGTTCTAATCAGAATTGGTGGGGTTTTTTTCCTCTATAAACTCTTAGCCTTTTGTAACTATTATTGAATTTTTATTACTTTCTCTGGATTCTCCTCCCACCCCAACTAATATCCCTTTGAATATCAGAAATCCACACCTAGGGGAATCATGAGAGTGTATTACAATGGCTCTGAAGTGGTCCCTGGACAAGCAGCATCAGCATCCCAGAAAACTTGTTAGAAATGCAAATTTTCAGGCCTTACATCAGATCTGTTGGGTCAGAAACTCTAGGGGTGGGCTCTAGCAACCCATGTTTTAACAAGTCCTCTAGATGATTCTGGTACAGGCTCAAGTTTGAGAGCCTCTGGTGTATTTGAACCACTATGGGTTTTGGAAGCATATCATCTAAGTTGTTTTTATTTTTTAATTCATACAGTACCACTGATGACATTAAGCAAGTGATTTGACATCTCTGAGTTGCCCCTCCTCATCTTGGAAATGGAAAGAACATTAAACAATGCCTGAAAAATAACATCTGTCTTTACATTTACACTACTTTGTCTTTGTATTTTGTAATATCAACCCCAGATATGTAGTCAGTAGTGAAAATACTTTGTCCTTCACATTCATTTACTTAATTGAAGTAAATGAACTGAATGAAAGGAGAAGAAAAGACACAACCATTGAGAACCAAACCATAATCTGCAAGCAACATCATTGATAGAAACAGGTAATGGGGAAGGAGGAAAGTACTTAAAACACTCCTAGGGAGGGGCACCCAGGTGACTCAGCCAACTGAGCGTCTGACTCTTGATTTTCATTTAGGTCATGATGTCAGGGCCATCAGCTGGAGCCCATGTCCAGCTCCATGCTGGACGTGGAGCCTGCTTGAGATTCTCTCTCCCTCTCTCCCTGCCTCTCCCCCACCAAGCTCACATTTACATGCATGCGTGCTCTCTCCTCAAAAAAAAAAAAAAAATAGATTGCCTAGGGCTGGTGGGGAAATACAGGGAGGATACGGAGAAATGGAGACTGACCTGATGATGTTCTAAAATTGAAGGTGGCGGTGACTGCACAGCCCCATGGATATACTAAAAAACACTGACTTTTATCCCTTAACTGTGTGAATTGTTCAGTGTGTGAAGTCTATCTCAATAGATCTCTCCTAAAATTAACAGCAAGGGCTTTTAGCCACTAAGAGAGGCAAGTTTTAGGACAGAGCTTGAGAGCACCATAACTCTGAAATCTCAAGAAAAAACTGTGAGGTCTGTTCAATTATATTCTCCTTGTTACACTATATCAAAAGAAACACAAAGAAAAGATAAAAATAAGATTAAAAATATGAATTGTAAGATATCTTTGACTTCCTCTTTCTATTTACTAGCAAGCCAGAAAACACATATCAGGGCCCTATGTGGTCATTTACATATTAACAGTGAGATCACTGTCACATTTGATAGTGGTGGGAGGATTTTAGAGCTAAGGCTCTAGTGATTGTCTACCCCAGCTCCCAAATTTTACTAAAGTAAACTTATCTATTATTTTCCATTCCACTTCACACTTCTTCCCCACCACAACGCAAACAGTTTTTACTTAATTCAGTTCTAATAAACTGTCTTCTGGAACAGAGGTTTCATGACCCCAAGAATGTCGGGGATTTTTAGATTTATTTATTTATTGGAGAGAGAAAGAGAGAGTGGGAATGAGGGGAGGGACAGAGGGAGAGAGAATCTCCAGTAGACTACTCTCTGAGCATGGAGCCCAGCGCAGGGCCGAATCCCACAACCCATGACCTGAGACAAAACCAATCGCTAGACACCCAACCGAGCCACCCAGGTACCCCTAGTATTTTTTTATCTTTAATTTCTTACACTGTCTTCTTCTCACACTTGGTTGACTTGAACTTTTGTTGCAATGGTTTTCTTTGTGATATAAATGCAACATAAACCATCCACAGTACAAATCTTTCCTTTTAATACTTTGTCTGCACCGTCAGGCAGAGCTATGAAAGATTCAAATAGCCATCAAAATACTCTTCATAATTACCATTGACTTTTAGTTATTTCCAAGAGCTGACTTTTTAAATCTGAGCTCCAATTTGGACTGTCTGCTCTTCAGTTCAGAACCAAATATTTCCCAGTATTCGGTTCTTTCAAATCATGAAAGAGGCAGGAAAAGGCTGCCATTTTACATTCCAGATTTCAAAGCAGTAATTATTTTTTTTTAAAGAAAAGTAAGAAAGGAAGGAAGGGATGAAGGCAAGAGAGAAAGTGAGAGAGAAAAGAAAGAAAAGAAAGAAATTTACAAATATTTTTAAAGACGTGGGTGTATCTCTCTTTTCTATTTTTTGACTTGCTAAATTTCTAAGGTTTTCATATTGACTCTTTCCTCTCCAGTAGACAGTAATCTTCCTGTGACACATTTGGAAGTTTATACTTTAATTCAGACAGTGTCATGCAACAGGCCAGAATCACTTGAAGTACAAACATCCTCCAAGACTAAGCTATGCATCCTGAGCAGACTCTGTAACTATAAGAATAATAACCCTATTACGAATGGGACCAGTCCTTTACAAAATTCATTCAAAGATCTGAAGAGGTAAGATAATATCTAATAAATTCTGAGTGAATCAAGCTGAAAGTGTTTGCCATCATGATTATTGGCACAATTTCTTTCTCCATTACAAAGAGATTGGCTCAAAAGTATAGTGATATATTGATTTATTAAAAAAAATTACTCCATCTTTATTAAATATATCTTGTTAATGAAAATAAAGTTGTAGTCTTCTGGAGAGCTAATGGGAAAAAATTATCTCTGCATTTCTCACCTTTCCTTACCTATCTTTTCCTTCTCAGATTTTCCTGCTCTAACTTAAACAGCCTCCTGGCCAGCCTTCCTAACCCAACTCCATTTTTAAGACATCTAGCTTAATATTAAAATAACTAGTTTTACAGACGCATCACTTTTCATAGATTTACCCTTAGCTTAAAAGCTTCCAGAAGCCCTGGTTATTGCCATTACATCTAAACTCCTCTGTCTAGCTTTCAGGGTCTCCCGTATTGAGGTGCTACCCAATCTTTTCCAAAATATTTGTGTTCCCTCAAACATGGGCCTTCCTCCACTCAAACAGGTGTTCCACATCAAAACGGGAAACACAGGAGAAGAATAAGGTTTGGGGAAAAAATCCCCAAATCCCAATCCCTATTATTTATAAAATACACGTTGTGTACTATGAACCATGTAAAGCACTTTACATGTGCCCTCTTGTTTTAGCCCCACATAAATACTATGTGATAGTTTTTCTGATTTTACAGAATGAAAATTGAGACACAGAGAGATAAAAGATCTTCTTCAAGTTCTCTAAACTACTAAATGGCAGAGCCAGCAACCCTCATGTGTCTTACACCAATACTCAAGTTCTTGCCCATATGTCGAGTTTCCCTTACAGTAAAGGTGTTCATGAGGCAGATGGATATGCAAACCTGAAGGGGGAGAGACTACAGCTATGTTTTGCAGGCATCAGCTTGTAGTTAGCTGCATCTATTTCTGTCAATGAGCCTGTCCAAGGAGAAGGTGTGTAAGGCAAAGAGAAGAAACCAAGAACAGAGTCATCCCAGTCATAAAAATGCTGATATATCCTAAGGTTCTGCCCTGGAACACTTTTTTTCCTCTGGGTAATGCCACCACTTAAAGGGCAGACAGAGGAGGGCACTTCAAAAAAGACTGAGAAGATAATAGGAGAACCAGGAGACTTACCCAGCACAAGTACAAGAGGAGCTGCAAATCACAATAAACAAGTGTGATCAACTGTGTCATGCAAAAATAAATGAATAAGGTCATGTATGATAAAGATTGAAAGCTGCTCAGTAGAACTGGGGATTAAGAGCCAGTTGACTGGTGACTCAGCCAGGTGACTCAGAACTTACCATTGAAACCAGGACAGCTTTGTGAATGAAAGGGAACTCTATTAACAAACACCCAAGGAGCCCAGAATATGGCCCCAGCACAAACCAGGACACAAGGTCACCCAATGAGGCGATCACAAGTGTTCTTCAAGAGAACAGTCTCAACAGCATGACACCATGGAAGCCATACTCGCTGTGAATCCAGAATGAGTGTGATGAGGACATAGAGAGCGATTACTCTTTCCAGAAGCTCGGTTTGATGGATGAATAAGAAAAAGTTAATGTTTGAGAGGAATCGACCCTCCACTTACTCTTCATTCCTTGGTCTGGCTCCTTCTTCTCAGTTCTACTGAACCTGCTCCCCCGCCCCATGTCACAGTGATTTCTATCCAGTCCAGGAAGCGAGTGACATTTACTGAGACCTCTGTTTCATCAACTTCTGCAGCCCATAGCATTTCCCGCTGCCCCCGGACCCTGAAACTCTCTTCCCCTGATTTCTACCGCACTGAATTTCATCGACTGTCTCTATTTCTCTGACTACCTCTCTGCTCTATCTACCTCCTCTATTCTAAAAAATGCTGATATATCCTAAGGTTCTGCCCTGGAACACTTTTTTCCTCTGTCTAGTCTCTCTCCCTTAGTGGTCTCATCCACAATCACCATTTTCACTTTCAGTCTTGCAAATGACTCTGAAAACTCTTCCTCTGTCCTCAAACTCTCCCCTGAAATAAAGGTCCTCATTTCAAACTAATGGCCATACATCTGTCTCCTGGTGGTTGGTCCACCACACCTTACTAAACCTGCCAAAAGCACATTACATTTTTCTTAAATTAGCACCTCATATATTTTCTACTCAAGGACATCCTAGTATGACTAAGGCATGTCTATTAAGATTTTGCTTCTTTCACAAGTGCAGTAAGTGCTGAACACAAAGCCTGATGTTATTCTCTGAATATTAATTACCTTGGAACCCATTCTTAGAGAACTTGGGGTGATCATTTTAATGAGTGGTACTGTTTTTATTCTAGAATCCTTTCTTTATTTCCACTTGCTAGGATCCAAGCCAATCAGGCACCATTGCTCTCACCGAGACTTCCTGGTATCCTTATTGAATATATCTTCTTCCATCCTTTAATCTCAAACTTGACTTTGCATTTCTCTTAAGGTACTTGCCGTATCACTGTCTTGATTATCATATATATTCATCTTATTCCCTCCTACTACACTGGCAACTTCTTAAAAAGACAGTATGTATCTATTTTTCCTCATTTTTTTCCTCATTTTTCTATTTTTTTAATTTAAATTCAATCAGCCATCATATAGAATAAAATTAGTTTCAGATGTAGAGTTCAGTACTTCATCAGTTGCATATAACACACAGTGCTTATCACATCATGTGCCCTCCTTAATGCCCATCACCTAGTTAGCTCTTCCCCCCACCCATTGCCCCTCCAGAAGTCCTCAGGTTGTTTCTATAGTCAAGAGTTTCTCATGGCTTCTCTTTCTGATTTCTTCCCATTTAGTTTTCCCTCCCTTCCCCTACGATTCTCTATACTATTTTTTATATTCCACTTATGAGTGAAACTGTATGATAATTGTCTTTCCCTGATTGACTTATTTCACTCAGCATAATACCCTCCAGTTCCATCCATGTCAATGTAAATGGTAAGACCATGATGTCCTTTATGATGGCTGAGTAATATTCCATTATATAAAACCCACGTCTTCTTTATCCATTTATCTGTCAATGGACATCAGGACTTCCTCCACCGTTTGGCTATTGTGGACACTGCTGCTATAAACATTGGGGTGCAGATGCCCCTTTGGTATATTGTATCTTTGACATAAATACCTAGTAATGCAATTGCTGGGTCATAGGGCAGCTCTATTTTTAACTTCTTGAGAAACCCCATAATCCTGAAATCTCTATGGAATCAGAAAATACCCCAAATAGCCAGAGGAATGTTGAAAAAGAAAACCAAAGCTGGTGGCATCACAATTCTGGACTTCAAGCTCTATTACAAAGCTATAATCATCAAAATAGTATGATTCTGACAGAAAAACAGATCAATGAAACAGAGCAGTGAACTCAGAAATGGACCTTCAACTCTATGGTCAACTAATCTTTGGCAAAGCAGGAAAGAATATTTAACAGAAAAAAAGACAGTCCCTTCAACAAATGGTAGTGGGAAAAATGGACAGCCACATGCAGAAGTATGAAAAAGAATGAAATTGACCACTTTCTTACATCATACACAAAGATAAAACCAAGGTGGCTGAGAGACCTAAATGTGAGACAGGAATCCACTAAAATCCTAGAGGAGGGGCGCCTGGGTGGCTCAGTTGGTTGAGCGACTGCCTTCGGCTCAGGTCATGATCTCAGAGACCCGGGATCGAGTCCCACATCGGGCTCCCTGTTCGACAGGAAGCCTGCTTCTCCCTCTCTCACTCCCCCTGCTTGTGTTCCCCCTCTGGCTGTGTTTCTCTCTGTCAAATAAATACAATCTTAAAAAAAATAAAATAAAATCCTAGAGGAGAACACAGACAGCAACCTCTGTGACTTTGGCTGTAGCCACTTTTTGCTAGACACATCTCCAAAGTCAAGGGAAACAAAGGCAAAAATGAACTATTGGGACCTCATCAAGATAAAAAGCTTTTGCATATAAAAGGAAATAGTCAACAAAACCAAGAGGGTATGTCTTTTACTATATACACAACAAATATTTATTATTCAGAATGGATAGTTATCATTTAGATAACAGGTGCATTTGACATCTTTGCACTTTTTACTTGAAAATCCATTATTTTATCACCCTCAAATACAAAAGGAAAACTGCCAACTATTCATGTTCTAACGCTAAACATCTCCAGTAATCATTATTTTTACAAAATAGCTCTGACTTATGGAGACACAATGTGAGAGAACACTTTATCAAGTGGGTTCATTTTTAGGCACATCGTGATTAATATGATCATGTAAAAGTGTATATTTAGGCAATTAAATTGGTATAACATAAGTGAGCTCAAAAGTAAAGCCTTTAATTCCTAGAGGCAAAAAGCCTAGAATAACGAATTAATAAAACTGGCTATAGTAGGCAGTGATTTGAAGTGGAACTTCTTAGTCACCGATTAGTTGAAAGAACCCATTCCTGCAAAACTTATTTTTAACACTTCAGTACGTCACCCAGTATTCTTTGTCTAACAGAACTGGACCTTTAAACACGGCTTAAAGCCAGATGGTCTCCTCAATAAAAAACAGCAGGAGGTAACATATTTATGTTACTCAACAAGCAAGTCTGCAGACACTCAACCAATGAAATCAGTCTTCAGTGGCTAAGCCATTCTGTCACCATGGCAACGCCTACTTCAGAAAAAAAAAATACTGGACTTTCTAATGAAATGAGCCACCCATCTTAAAACTCCAATATGATTCAAGCTATGATGATCAGATTAGCCCAAGTAACTGGCTAGGTCTTCTGAGTCACCTCACATCAGGTTTACCCTATGAAAAGTCATTTGCCCTTCAATTTTAAAATATGTATCTATACTCAGTTTCTAACTCTCTTGATTTCCTAGATAAGCACATTCCCTTTAAAGGTGTATTGTATATATGTGTGTGTGCATACAGTTGTAGACTAACAGTCCTAAATATAATGACAAGCGTTAATGGTTTAGAAAATTTTCACTGGTGCATACTCTTATGAGTCTGTTATTAAAATTAAGGCTGATTAAAGACATTAATGAAGGAAATAAATGTAGAAAAGACCAGAAGGATATTCTTATGTGAATGGTTAAAATTACATTTAAATATTATGTTTGATAGCTCCATTTTTAAGTTGAAATGATATTTTTCCCAAGGTAGATGACCTTGTTTTACCTAATGAAAATGTAGAGAAACTCATATTTGGAAATATGTTGTAAAATCAAGATATGATGGTGGGGTAGCAAGGAGACTTTGGAAACAAGGAGAGAGGCTATTTAAGAACATGGCACAGAGGCACCA
>PITA01013841.1:0-35295 GCA_004023965.1 Spilogale gracilis | reverse complement strand
TTCCACTCAAATCACATAATAACAAGGAAAATTTCTCCAAAAGGAAAGAGAGAGAGGCAAGAAGAGAGGAACTAGTCTCAGAAGAAAGGAAAGGAGATGAAGCAAACAGGTCCTAATGTACTGATTTTGTGTATTTGTTTAACAGTGTGGCTATATATCCGTGTACATTCTAATCTTGATTTTGCCACTCCCAAGCCTATGATGTTATATGTTATCTCTCATCTGTTGACAAATTCGTAGAATGAGGATAATAATAGTACCAATCCCTCAGGAGCTCAGGATTAGATGAGTTAAGCCTCTAAACAGTGTTTGGCATGTACTAAGCATTATATAAGTATGAACAAAAATATAAAATAAATTCATATTCCTTTCACAGCAATTCAATATTTTTGCTTATGTTTTCTATTTCATTCTACCTTATTTATATTGTTTAGTGTCTTTGGTTTTCAACTTTGCTCCCCTTTCTTCTTTTACTTTAAGTGTTATGTTTCCACCTGTCATAATCTTTTTAACCCTCTTTACTGTCTTCTTATCTGACATGCCAAACATTTGATGGCTCACTTTCTCAGAGCTCCCTCCAAGGCAAGGCTGTAGAATCTGTAGCAGTGAGACCCCAGTCTGTGAACTATGATGAGTCTGACACCAGCAGTGCCCCTGACTGATCCCTCAGCCAGGTTGAAGATGACTCCAGAAACTAACTCAGAAAGGGGTTGTAATATGTCTCCCAGGAACCAAAAAACCTCAGTACAAAGAACACACTTAATTAACTAAAAAGTATTTTTTTCATAAAATCTCTGCTAAATTTAAAATTTCAATATACATGAACACATACACACACACACTTTTTTCCCTTTGAAGGGAAGAGAAAAGAGAGGGGAATGGAACATTGGTGGGGTGGGTAACTCCTTTTCTTTTTTCTTTTTTTTTTTTAAGTTTTATTTATTTGACACAGAGAAACACAGCCAGAGAGGGAACACAAGCAGGGGGAGTGAGAGAGGGAGAAGCCAGCTTCCCGCCGAGCAGAGAGCCCGAGGTGGGACTCGATCCCGGGTCTCCGGGATCATGACCCGAGCCGAAGGCAGTCGCCCAACCAACTGAGCCACCCAGGCGCCCCGGTAACTCCTTTTCATGAGGAAAAAAATGCCCTTCTTTTGAGGAGAAAAAAAGTTGCAATGGTCTTAGAATTACTGACCGGATTAAAAGTCAATCTAGTTTTTATTTACTTAAGACAAGGGAGGAGTCTTCTTTATATTGGAATTAGCCCAGTCCCTGCGCCACACATGCAAGACTAGGTCACCACAAACCATTCACTATAGACTTTTTAGTCATTCTACTGCTGAAGTAATTCTGTCATCAACAGACCTTGTATGTGCCCAGTTAGCCTTCTCTGAAAAAAAACATTCCCAAGAGTCTGTAAACCCTCTATAAGAAATCCCATGTAAAACCTTTGACCTACATAGAATACACTGCATTTTCAGTGTATTTCAAGTTTAATCTTGAGCTGTCTGTTCAGCTTCTAAACAGAATATATCCTTAACAGAAAGTAAGAAACTAGAGGAAATTTAGTCCACACTCCTTTCATTCTAACCCATTTGTATAGAACTTGGAAAATGACCCTAAAAAGTCATTTTTTTTGTTAGTTTGGCAAAGAAATAGCTGCTAGCAGAACTTCCCAAGCAAATTATTCCCAGTATTATTCACTGAACCTTGACATACAGGGAACAGTCTCTCACCCCTTCTTCTACGCCTCACACCCAGTGGGCTCTGGACCTCCACTCTTATCGGCACCCAATGTCCATGCCCAGATCAAATGGGCAATTACCGCAAATGCATGAATAATTCAAACCAAATACTTTCACCAGAAACAACACGATAATCAAAAGGAAAGTATTTTACCCTGAATTAACTACAAAATTATCTCAAGTCTTTTCCCTGTATTATTGGCCCATTCATTTCCTGCTTATGAGAACCCACCCTCTCTCTCAAACATGATCCTGAAGATTCTGGTATTTTTACTGCTTGTCCAAATGCTGCCTATAAATTACCAACTGAATCTATCATCTAATCATCTGGTAGGGTCTCACAAATGGCAAAAAACAAAACAAAAAAAGTTTCACCTATAGATATTTCATATATATTCTTAATTTCTTACAATAATGTATACCATTATTTTCTCTACAAAAATTTAAGGAAGCACATTTTTCCAGGTATCATTCCTATGAATATTTATTCTTTTAATAAAGCTTAGTTTTAATATCGCCTCCTTATTAAATATGCAATATAATATCAATAATTCTTCTAGCACTGTAATGTTTTATAAAACAAATAAGAAATAAAGTTCTTTAAGAAACTCTGTGTTGATTGTTGGTTTGAAAAAACTCTCAAAAAATGTCATCCTCTTTAGCACAAGTTACATTTTTCACATTAAAATTTAATGTAGACATATGACTAGGCCAACACAAGGACTATTTTTAAAAGGAAACCTCACCCAATATCAGTTATTTATATTTATAATGAACAACATATGATTCATTCTGCACCCAGCACACAAATCTTGAAGTGGCCTTATGAACCACAATACCCTCACAAAGGCCCTCCCCCAATGTTTACATTCTCCCGGGACTAGGATTCCAATTTGGAATATACAACTCAGGAATCTTAAGACTTTACAACAAATGGGCAGTGAGATGGGAGATGTCTGGATTACATTTGCAAATAATTGCCTTCATATATTCTAGGAAGCACAGTGCACATCTGACCTCTGTTAATAAATTCTCGTAAGTGTCTTCTAACATATACGTAACTGTCCTTCCTTGGACAACCTCTGGTTTTTCCAGTGCTCATCTTGAAGCAAGATTAAGTACTTCATCTCATACCCCAAAGTAAACCCCTCCACAAAGCATCACAGAGCATAGTAGATTCGGCTGACTTCCCCATTTGACATTTCTGCCATTCCCAAAGGTTTTGTTGGGTTGGGTTTTTTTTTAACATTTTATTTATTTATATGAAAGAGAATGAGAGAGAGAGAGAGAGAGAGAGAGAGAGAGAGAGAGAGAGAGCATGAGAGGGGGGACGATTAGAGGGAGAAGCAGGCGCTCGCCGCTGAGCAGGGAGCCTGATGTGGGACTCGATCCTGGGACTCCAGGATCATGACCTGAGCCAAAGGCAATAGCTTAACCAACTGAACCACCCAGGCGCCCCCAAAGTTTTTTTTAAAGCCTCCAGCCATTAAGTCTTTTTCTCCCTCTCTGACTGTCTCTGAAAACGTGCCTCTCCTTTTTTTTCAATTTAGCCCATTCCTCCGCACCGGAAGGCCCAGCCCTTAAAAGAGTTCGTCAGAGCCGTCTTCCAACAAACCTTGTTTCTTCCTGAAGAGTGGATTCTACTGCCCCCAAAAAATAACATTTTCTACATATACTTAGAGTATGCTACAGTGATTTATTTCAGTCTTTTCCTGATTTTGCCACTTGACGCACCCTCTGGCCCTCCCAGGTCCCATCCATCCACCTCCAGCACACACACACCCATCTAACAGCACACAGGCAGGAAACTGTTCTAAGGAACCGGAAACACTGATAAGTTACATTCCTATGAACTCCCTCTCAGAACTTCAGTCCATGCAGATAGCTCTTGATTCTCCACGGTCACATAAGAAATAGTTACATTGATTCCCCTTTCTATATACATTGCTATGGGAAATAATCTAAGAAGGAAGCTCAGCTGTCTATCAGGAAATGGGTTCTAGGCCTCCTAGGCTAAAAGGCTTGGGGAGGTGGTTTAATCTCTCCCTGGAGCACAATGTAAATCATCCATAAAATGAGAGTGTTCTTTCCAAATAGGAAAAAAAAAAAAAATTAAATGACTCCTTTACAATTCTATGTACTAATAAAGATCGGATTTAACATTAGGAGCAATTTAAAATAATTTTACTCTAATCAGAAACCTATAATTTGAAAATTTAGTTAAATAGTAAATATTTCTGCATGGTGAATTTCTCTCCCAAAAGCATCTGACAAACTGCATGATCATTATTCAAATGTTACACAATGCATCTGGATGAAAGTTCTGGAATGTCTGCCAACACAAGGAGAAAAGCTATGGGCTGAATTATCTTTTAATATCAAACTACATCACTTTTTTAGTGTTGCTTTTATCTTGTTGTTAAGATTAGTTTTTGAAATGTATGGTCAAATATAATTGAGCTATATCTAACTGCAGGAAATTAGCCTAACAAAATCAAAATTGCTTAACATCTTTTTACTCCATAACCTTTAGAGAGCATCCAGTAATAGCTACACAGAGGTGAAAAAAGATAGGCAATCAAGTGTTGCTTATTATAATATAATATTATAACATGCTTAATATAATTAAATGATATCTAATATAACCATAACATTTTATATGCTTAATTTATATGAAATGTTATATATAATGTATATATACATAATGTGTTACATCTTAAATATGTTATATTATATACACATGCATTATGTTTTAATGTATAATGTTAGCATAAGATCCGTCCCAAATAGTTTTATCCTCCTGGAGAGGGAAACTGACCCTAAAAGACAACATCTTAAATGTTATATTCTAACAAGGTGGAAATTTCACATCTTAATGTAATTATCTGTCACAACAGTTTATTGAAGACTTATATATCACCACTAACAGGGGCAGTGAAGAAAAAGACACAAGAATAATCTTATACTGGCATATATCTTCTATTTTCCAGATGTGATTCATTGTAAGACCCGCTCAAATCCCCCTCCTTCTGAAAGTCCTTCATGATTTCACTTTCAATTCCTTGTAGAATTTGAGTCAATACCTTCACATTAAGTACTTGGTAAAATTCTGGTTTTTTTCTTGCTCCCTTTTGTATCTCTTCAATTTGCAGAATATCAGTCAAAGAGCAAACACCTGCTTATTATTAACTAGGTCCATTAGAGATAAGAATATAACTAAAGTACAGGAATAAAAGATGAACATCATTTACTGACCTCTACTACCCAGAGTTTGACTTCCAAAAGTGAAATGCTTGAAAACACTTCTTTTGGGTATTTCTAAATGTTTAGCAAATGAATGTCATTAGTTGTCCAGTTAGGGTGATTTATACAAGCAAGTTTTTGGTAGGGCCTTTTTGATAATAAAGTTCTCATTACCTCGGTCTGGGAAGTGAGATCATGGAAAATGTGGTATGTCTAAACTGAGAGCCTTCTCGGCCACTTGGAAATGTTGGCAGAGGTATAAATGCTTCACTTATGCCACTGTCTTTACAGAGTGTATAAATATATTAACTCTATTCTATGAATTCTGGGGGAAATACCAGCCAGTCTCACCCTTCTGTACATTCATTTAGGAAACACACTCTCATTCATTCCCTCTCCCTGTTCACACAGGTCACTGAAATTACAGCAATCAGTGGCTAATTTCAACATTAAAATAAAAACAGCACCTATGATAAGATTTTTAAAACTACTCTGGAAAAAATACTTAATGTTCCTGAAAGTTACATGCAATTTTTTAGGATACAGTTTGTGCAAACTGAAGGAGAGTCAAAAGAGAAGGAGAAATGTTTATCAGAATGGTAACAAGTACCCCCAACTTCCATCTATCCAGTAATCTGAATCAACAGTAAAAAAGCATACCCAGAAATTTAAAAGTAATGGAAAAAAGGGGCCTCAAATAATTGACCCATAGTTCACAGTTCCTACAGCTAGTGCAAGGCTTAGACTTGTCCTCAATATAGAGACCACCAATTTAGACACAGAAGTAAAATCATTACACTCTTTTAATGAAGGTTCTCCAGTCCGGTCCACAATGACCAGTGAAGAGAAAATTTGTTGTTGAAATGGGTTTAAGAGGTACAGTAAAATTGTGTATCACTCACAGATATGAAAACATGAAAATCTTTTAATCCCAGACACAACAGTGCACAGTGGAATATTGGAATCAACTGAACATAAGGTATATATTGGGGACACTCAGCCCAGAGCTTGTTCTAATTTGGAGAAAGTAAATTTAAGGAGAGCTTATAGAATCCTTCCCATGCATTAACACATAGAGGGAAGCATCTTTTATCAGGTATTTTGCAGCTCTTGAATTTGGAAGCAAAAATTCTTTGGGGGGACTGAGATCTGAGCCACTGCATGCAGAAACTAATGTTGAATGCAAGCTTTCTGATGCCCTAGAGAATGACTTATGTGAATAGAAAAGATTTAGAATTTAATTTGGTTTTTTAAATTCAAGTCAACTAAGTAGAGGTATGAATTGTAAATTCAAGATCCTAGTTATTCCGTAAGCATCTATGTTCAGTTTCCAAATCATATTGATGTATTTATAAATTCAGCAGATTCTGTAATCTTACCTTAAAGGGAAATTTGGTCACCTCATTAAATTGTCTTTAAAATTTCAAACTGTAAAAATAAATTTAATATATTCAATTTCCTTTTTAAGTCCCTTGTTCAACTGACTGACAAACATTCCTAACTTCTTAAATAATGTGGTAAATCTAATACATTAGATGTACATAGTCATTCTTTCTTTTAATTTTATTTAAACTAAACAAAAACAAAACAGTTCACGCATTTCTCCCACACCCTCCCCATACATAGTGATTCTCAGGTTCTCTCAGTGTTCTATACGGTTTACAAACTTATTAAAATTTCAGCTTAAAAATCACAATTGACACATTTTCTTATTGGAATTACAAGGTTAATCTTTAGACATGATAATCGACCAGATTTTGTTAAATATTTTAAGTTTTAAAAGCACTTAAAACCCCAATAATATATAAATAATTTCTAAATCTCCTTAGGGCTTAAGATTCTTACCCCAAAAGGAAACAGCTATGTCAAGCCACATGGTTTTGGGGGTTACCTTCCCAAAGAAATGTAGGCAACATTGGGGGTTATTACCTTCAGCTGACTGAAGTTTCAAAGCTGCAGATATTTGGGGCAATTTTTCTCATCACCTGGACTACCACATTGAGCAACTGTGATAATTTCTATTTCATGAACTGCAAAACTTAAAGAAAAATGCAATGATGACTTACCCACATCCCTAGGTTTATGACCTATCTTCATCTAAGTTTCAAGACAAATTGGAGTTGGGAATTCCCTCCCAGATGATTATATCACTGATCTGACTTTGTACTTCCTTGACTCTTAAAATAATTAAGTTATTTCCATCCTGCTTCGAAGATAGTTTCCTTCTTTTCATCATCACCTGTTTGATAGGACCACACAGCTCTTACAAATATTGAAAGAGTATTCAATTGCATGCTTAATATCACTCGTGGCTTTGTTTGATTATTTGGTCACAACTTCCATGGTCATCCTCCTGATGACTAAGAGCCCTTTGCAATCAGCACATTGGTTCTGATACAAGAAAGCAGCCAGAGTGATATGGGTCAACACAACATGGACGGGCATCTTACTGAGAAGCAGATCAGGAGGCAACAAAGTCAAGGCTTTATATAGAAAAGACCATAACAAGAAACAAGACCAGTCTAGAGTGCAGCATTAACATCAAATCCAGCCTGTGCTCAGACGCACATGCCAGCACTGTGGCTACAGCAGTAAACCTGGCAGAGATGTCCTCAAGGTGACAGAGAAGGCAGAATTGTGCATTGCTATAACATCTGCCCTGCCATGGACAGCCAGATGTACTTCCATGACCACAGTTAATGGTTTGGCAAAGGACGTAAGACTATATCTAATATGTGTGTTATTCATTCTGTAGTATTCATTCATTCATCATTTTCAACACTGCATTGAGAAACTACTACAGACCCAACACACATCAAATAGTCCCCACTGAAATGTGCGGTCACTATCCTGGTTCCAGAAGAAGACAAACAAGTTAGGAAACCTCTCTTTTAAAAAGGGGAGGACACATCACTTTATAATTTGGTCACTTTGAAAATTAAGCACTGACATTATACAATGGGCCCTAAATTTAATTAGATTATGATTTCCATTAGTTGTTGGATTTGTTCATTTATATTTTAGTGACATTTAAATAATGTTTACATGCCAGACAACCTTATACAATTTAACTTATAAAGGTTATACATCACCCCCAACCTTCTAACAGTTTTAGTATATTTGTCAATTAAGAAATTAACAAGAAGTCTGGTCCTCTGGAGAGAGGGAAAACTTGAGCACAAGCAATGATTTACACTACTAACTTGTAACTGAATATACATCATATTTTTAAGGCCTCATTTTACAACTCTGATTTTTGTCATAAATGAAATAAAGAGTGCTAAGGGCATGACAACTTGGCTTTTTTGTATAGGTGATAATAAGTTGTTCCTGTTTGATAAATAAAGGCAGTATATACTTAACCCAAATGTGCCTATTAAGGACTGTTCCTGCTGCAGCCCCATTACATGTAACTTCTTAAAAATAACCCCTTCAAGGGGCGCCTGGGTGGCTCAGTTGGTTAAGCAACTGCCTCCGGCTCAGGTCATGATCTTGGAGACCCGGGATCAAGTCCCACATCGGGCTCCCTGCTCGGCAGGAAGCCTGCTTCTCCCTCTCTCACTCCCCTTGCTTGCGTTCCCTCTCTGGCTATGTTTCTTTCTGTCAAATAAATAAAATTAAAAAAAAAAATAATAACCCCTTCAAGGGATACCTAGCTGGTCCAGTCAGTGGAGCATGTGACTCTTGATCTTAACAAATAAACTCCTCAAGTTACCTGTCCTTTTTATAGTGTAACTAATCTTAACATATTTGCTAAGTCTTTCCTCATCATAAATAACAGCAATTTGTGTGTATTTTTACAGGAGATTAATTAAGATCACTTGTGAAAAGATCTTTTAAAAATTTATTTTTTTAATTTTTCTTTTAACTGCTGTTTTTTCAACAATAGATAGAATCTTTCTGTATCTTTAAGTTCCCATAAAGATATATATTCTCCAATTTCTCACCTGTAGCAGGTATGGGAAATCAGTTCATGCAGGACCAAACTGGAGGTTGTTTACAAAGAGATGGGGAGCTAGCTATGGAATAAATGCTTGGCAGTAAATGAGCCCACACACATCCCTACATGTTTATAACCCAAAGTTCACAAACAAAATCCTCTCAGTTGTTTTCAGATGACTACTTTATTTTAATATCCAAGGAAGAAAGGAAAAGCCAACGTTGGAGGAGGAGAAAATCCTCCATTAACCAGTGAGATTCTCCAAACCTACCTCAGAGGGGATCTAGTTAGACTCCTCACAAAAGTAAAGGCAAATTTGGCTATTTAAAACCCTGATGGAATATCTGACCAGAGTTAGAGAAAGGAACAATAACTAAAGAAAACTCCATGAAAGAAGAAAGCATTTGGAGAAAAGACTTCTCAAGATCTTATTTTACAGTAATCTCTACCCCTAAACGTGGGGTTCAAACTCAACAATTGTGTTGCCAACTGAGCCAGGGAGGCACACCAAGACTTGTTTGTTTTTTTTTTAAATAAGCCACTTAGATAAAAGAGAAGATTCTTTATTTCCTGGTAGTAGCTATGAGTAGGAGTAAAAACAAGGAGAATGAAGGCTACTTTACAGATGCAACTGAAATCTATAAATATAAATAAGTCAATTTTAAAGTTAAAATAACTTAAAGTGGTTGCTCCACTCATGATTATCTGTCCATCATCTAGACAAAACATATCTCTCTGTAAAGTACTTTAGTCTATTTATCTATAGAGTATCATTCACTATATACCCATATCATATTCACATGAGAATTATTTATCTATATTTTGTATTGCTTTAGCATTTTCCAAAGACTGAATTTGACTCTTGAGGAAATACAATAAGCAGATTTCTCCTTCGGTGAGCACTATGAAGGTCCTGCTGACTGTGTAGCGTTAGTACGGTTTCCCAAAAGTCCGTTAACTTAATTCCCATAAAGCTGATTATGGCAAGAATCTGGCTTAACATTTACTGAATTCCCACAATGAATTAGACTGGTTTCTTCTAGTAAACTTTAAAAAAAAAGAAAGAAAGAAAGAAAAGATCTATGCTGAGCAATGCCACAGTTTGAGACAAATGAAATTATTTCAATAAAACTGTACTTATATGTCCCACATTGCACATGAAACACACACACAAAAAGGACAGAAGATATTTTGTTTTGCAAATGTATAGCATTTCCAGCAGTTTCTCCCTATAGATCCGTTTTTACACTTGCTACATCAAGAACAGAATGGGGAAGTCTTTGACCCTTACATGTCTAAAATGTCACATTTTATAAGAATAGTAACATTCCCGCTGGTTATACAGCATGTAAGATAAGCTCAATATGTGTGAGTGAACCGGGGCAGGGGGTGGGGGCCTGGGTGGCTCAGTGAGTTAAGTGTCTGACTCTTAGTTTTGGTTCAGGTTATGATCTCAGGGTCATGGGATCAAGTCCTGAGTCAGATCTGACTAAGGGGCTTTTGTTTATTAACTTTAGGTTATAAATAAACAAATCTTATTTTTAAAAAAAGTGAATCCAAATCAAGAAACTAAATAACTCATTTCAAGATATGCAAAGGCACTGCCTGAAAGGGTGATTGGCAGAGAAAATAAAATAGCATATACCTAGTGGGTATTCAGTAAATATTCTCTAAATTAAATTAAAAATATTAGCTGCACTAACAAAAGCCTACATTCTCTTTTCCCCTTCGAAAGTTACCTTTATCTTGGAATGTTACACAACAATTTTTTTTTATAATGGCTATGAGAAAAGGCCATTTTTAAAACTACCCCTTGGCTAGAAAAAGAAAAAATATAGAAAGGTATTCAGAATTCTGGTCAGGGAGGTGACAGCCCAACATTTATACTGAGCTTTTCCTACCCTGAACTCATGGTCAAGCTTATGAATGGCACAAGCTGTTGAGCTGAGTTCTAGAAGCAAAATATGTCTTAGGGGGAAAAATGGACAAGGGCCATGAATAGCAGCTGCGTGGTAAAGAGGAGATTTTCTGGTTTTGAATAATTTAAAGCAGTAAGAGAAACTGGGTAGTACAACCAGACAGCACTATTCTGGGATGTGAACATCTAAGTGTTTCTCTGCTTATGCAAATACATGAGATAATTGTTGTTTTTCCCCTTCCCTGAACACACATAATCATAGCACGGGATGCTTTTAGGAACCTGGATTTAGTCAAAGGTTATATTTAGTCTCATTTTTTAAAATGAGTGATCTTCATCCATTTTTTTAAATGATCAATCTTCATTTGAAAGCAAATGTCTTAAAAATGAGAGGTATTATTACTGTTATTATCATCATAGAACTATAATGCTCAGCAGTGACTTTAGAGTAAACAGATTTCTATTAAAAAAAACCCAAAATGTTTACCGGCAGTAGAGAACTGTTGCTCAGTTTATTGCTATAATTCATCCATTTCTCATTTAAGAGTCAGCTCTGTAACACTGCACATGAGCCGCCTTATCCTTCAAGGATTACTATTTGAAGCCATTTAAAGATGTAGGTGATCATTTGAAAATAGTAAGAGGCCAGTGTAACCACAGACTGGATCCTCTCTGAAGCCACATTTCATTAGAAACATCTGACTCCTAGACTGCCTGCAAAACACCGTATCCTGAATTTTGAAAGAAAGAGAAACATTCAGAGGAATGGACTGGCAACAATTCCAATGATTAACAAGAAGGGAAGGAAAAAATAAATTTAAATGTATTTCAAATTTGAGCTCTTTTGACCCATCGGCTGGGTTTCAGATAAACCTCCTCCTCTAAGGCATTTTCAGGGGCATGATTTAAATGCCGTTTCAAGAGGCAAGGAAAACGTAAAACCTGGGATGTATGCCTTCTACGTTCAAAAGAGCACACAGTTCTAAGTACACAACACTAATGGGCTCATGCTGATTTTTTAAAGGTCAAAAATTTTACTAAGTACATTTTTACTGGTTATCTTTAAAGCTTTTATTTAATGCTTAAAAAGCCACCTATTTTTTTTTAAAATGTCTCAAGAGGAAGAGTCCACGTATAGCAGACAATAAACATAACAAGCCATCACTGATATGTGGGCAGGTTTCTCTCCATTATGCAAAACTGGATGCATCACAATAAAATAGAAGTAAATACAGAAGAAAAATACCAGTTGTATTCTTTCTTGTTAGCATACTTCCAGTTTGCTAACAGGCAAAAATCAACATTGACCTTCAATACAACTTTGTTTTGTGAAGTACATATTTGACCTGTTTGAGAAATTTTCATTTATTCCACAAACACTCACTGAGTGGTCACTACATCCTACACATAGTACTGAATGTTTGGGATAAATACCATCCCTGACCACAAAAAGCTCGCAGTCTACGGGGGAGCACCTAGACCAACCTGGGAAAGACTGTAATAGAGGTAATAATAATTGTGGACACATGATGAACTTAGGGCTTTATATTTACTGCTTCATTTAATCATCACACTGAAATGACGAAATTATCGTCATTTCATAGGTGACGAATTTACAAAGCAGTTAAATAATTCGCCCAAGAGTAATTAATTAAAAATAGGAAGAGACAGGGTTTGAACAAAAGCCCCCTGACATCGATGCATGTAGTAGAGAACTTTATGTGACAGCCCTTCAAAGAATTCTGGAAAACAAAGACATGGGAGTAAGAAAATTGGGAAGGAGTGAGGAAGGAGGTTTTAAAGAGCTTTCACTTACACTGAGGCTGGGAAAGAATAAAGCAGTCAGGACCTGAGAGGTTTCATTATAAATTTTTTGGAAAAATAAGTTAGTTTGCCAAAGTAAATCTTGGAATTGCCCTGGATTTATTTAGCTCCATGAAGGAATAACCATAAAGATATTCTCAAGCACTGATGAACACGTTCACTGTTTCTACTGAATGAAGAAAATTAAGATGTAAAACTGAAGAGAAGCGGGAATGCCTTATGTTTTAAAAATTGAGAAAAGGCAAACATTTGTGAACAAGAAACAGTGATAAGGGAGAAAAAGTCCTTCAGGGCCATGCATCAGAACTGGTAAGCATCTGTAGCCCTCATGTGAGGACACAGCCAAGGGGGCCGGCTCCAAGCATGGCAACCCAACGGAGCACATTTTCCAGATCGACTGAAAGTGCAGAAAAATTTTTAACAAACTAGCCCATCTTCTTAATAACTAGATGCAAGCAACTTCATGGAATTATTCTGTAGAAATACTGCTTCAGCCTCACCACAACCCTGGGAGATATGAGTTTTTAAGTATTCCTGTTTTATAGATAAGTATAACAGGTATACAGAAGTTAAAAGCATAAAGCTACTTACCAAACGGGGATGTGCTTGTTACTTTCTTCTTTCCTATCAAAATGATCTGTCCTATGCCTGATTGCCTCAGGACCATGTTCTCAATTCAATAAGCATATCTTTAAGATTCTACACAAATCACTATGCTACCTGTTTATGGGGGGGAGGGATGGAAACTGTATGGTCTCCACCCCTGAAGAACTCCTTGTATGAGTCTCTCTGCTATAGAACTGCCCGATTAATCCTGCATAATACATTAATGAATGATAGCATGCTAATGCTCCGTTTCTCAAACTAACAAAATACTAGTCTCAAAATAAGTTCCTTGGGGAAAAAAGGGGGGGGTTCATGGGGAATAAAGATTGGAAAATACTGTATATATCTACTATACCATGTATATAATACTGTATCTAACTTGGAGATTTAAAATATAGGTTCACTTATTTAAAGGCTCTGATAAGGTGTGCAAAAAACAAACCTATTTATTTCATTTACCTAATATTTCTCAAGCCAAGCTGAACTAATATTCCATTGAATATACTTTGGGAAAGACTGGGTTATATGTCACCCCTTAGAGGAGCTATTTTTGTATTTGTCAAAAATGTCTTTCCCAAAGGAAGTGATGGCAAAAGTGGGCATTTCACCCTCATGTTAACCAATAAGGGAGATGCTGGCAGATGATTCCTTTGCCATCTCTCAATTCAGTTTCCAAAGAAAGCTGGTACTTTGTCTGAGCACAGGATATAATGTTAGAGACGAGTCCCATTTCTTCTCTTCCATAAGCCAATTACAAGTCAATCAAATACACAATTTCTGGCAAGAACTATAATGACTCACTCAGGTCTAAAAATAACTCTTGACCATATGTGGTACACATCTATATCCTTCTCTAGAATCTAACATCTATGTTCACCAACTATAAGATGTCACTCATTCATAAGCATTTCCCACTACTACATAATATATTAATCCGGTATGAAAAAGGCCATACATGGGGTGCCTGGGTGGCTCAGTTGGTTCAGTGACTGCCTTCAGCTCAGGTCATGATCCTGGAGACCTAGGATTGAACCCCACATCGGGCTTTCTGCTCAGCAGGAAGCCTGCTTCTCCCTCTCTCAGTCCCTCTGCTTGTGTTCCCTCTCTAGCTGTGTTTCTGTCAAATAAATAAATAAAATCTTTAAAAAAAAAAAGAAAGAAAGAAAAAGGCCATACAAAATAATCAAAATCCCCACTTTTTTTATTTGTATAGAAATTTTGCCAACATTAAATGTTCCATCACAATATTTGGCAAATACATACTGGCATTCATACACTTTAAATTTTAACAGATTTTGGAAGGAAAGAGTCCAAAATAATCATTCCAGCCTTTGAAAGGGAAAAATCTATGCTCTCAAGAATGTTTCTAAGATAGCATTTAAGCTATAAATCAGGTTTGTTTCCCCAGAGCAATCTTAAACTATATGTAAAAGAATTCATGTTTTAAATAAACTAATCTTAACTCTTGTTTAATTCTGGAGGAGTAGTCCAGGAAAACAGATTCCATTGTTTAAACATAAATTAATATAGGTTTCTTTTATAAGTATTGCAATGATGGATATGCATTCCTGGGAGAGCATATGTTTGGGCTTGAGCACTTGAGTCCCTATGTACAGGAATATCTTAAAAGTATAAGATAAGATATAAGCAAACAGGAAGAAAAATAAAGACCATGATGAGGCCAGGCAGGTATCTTATGTAAGGGAAACATCTGAGCATCTAGAATCAGCCAAGAGGCCAGTTTGACAGAGACTCAGTCTTGGCCCAGCCCTCATCCTACTCCTGCATCTGGGGTCCAGACTCACCAAGTGTGAGAAGAGACTGGTTCCAAGACCACTTGCAGTTCTTCTAACTGAGGATGACGGCCACCCACAACCCTCCTCCCACCCAGTTTTGCAGGTCTCCAAGTGATACAAAATAATAACGGAGACCCAACATTCAGTTAGTGCAGAATCAAGATGATTCCTACGGTGCCATAACAGAATGGCATGGCATTTCCTTGCTGATCAATTAAAAACTGAATTTTCTTTCCCTTGGATGAATTCAAATGCAGACTATCTAACAGAATGAATCGTTTTCAGTAGATAAATTTTAGCTCAGGTCGTAGCCTCATACCACGCAAGTGTGATGGTCACTTCTTTCTGCTCAGGAAGAGAGCTGGTGATGTAAACGAATACCTTCCATCCCTAACCTGCTAATTTAACCAAGTAAACCTCTCACTTGCCAGGAAAGCTTTATGTATAGAGGTTTTGTTTTGGGAGAACCCTTCTATTACACTAACTAAATACTTAGACATTAGCTACCTTTTTTTGAAGCTCAGAAAAAGAATTTTTTATGAAGATTTTATTTCTTTGTTTATTTGAGAGAGAGCAAGAGTGAGAAAGCACAACATTCGGGGGGTGGAGCAAAGGGAGAGGGAGAAGCATGGAGGCCAATGCAGAGCTTGATCCCAGGACCCTGGGATCCGACCTGAGCTGAAGGCAGGCGCTTAACAAGCTGAGCCACCCAGGCACCCCAGTAAAAGAATTTTTGATTAAGAAAGCTAATGAACTTGACACCTCTCTCCTACTGGAAGGTAAAATGAATATGGGCATGTTGGTCAAAGTTTTAATCAAGTAAATGATTTTGTTAAGCCAAATATTATTTCCTACTAGCTTAATCAGAAATATTATTTCAAGCAAACAAGCAAAAACCAGATACTTACAA
This sequence comes from Spilogale gracilis, assembly GCA_004023965.1. Taxonomy (NCBI): domain Eukaryota; kingdom Metazoa; phylum Chordata; class Mammalia; order Carnivora; family Mephitidae; genus Spilogale; species Spilogale gracilis. The sequence goes on along the minus strand of PITA01013841.1, from coordinate 19,316 downwards.
GGTGAAAAATAGTTAAGACACTGCTCTTAGATGCAGGGCCCTCTGTCAGTACAAGCTACACTGGCACTGGTAAGTTCCACTGTACATTTCCTGCCTTCTTGTCACTCGGTCTTCAATAACCTAACATCCCCAGTGTCCTTTCTCCAGTCCTCTGTATCACTGCACAGCTCACACAGCTCGGCCCACCTAGAGTGTGGGGTGCTCAAAAAAACATTGAACGCATCCATTGCTACCTCAAAATAAGTGTGGATATTCCTTTTTCATTTTCTCAAAATATTTTACTCTAGAAGGAATTTGAAAATCATTTAAGAATGGTGAATACTCTCCAACTTCCTAAAAAGTTAATTCATAGAGTTATCAATCCTATACACTAATCAGTGTATCAATCCTATACACTAATCAGACTATCAATCCTATACACTAATCGGACCTCTCTGTTTACTAGTTTTAGAAATAAGACAACAGGCCCAGAGTGGAGTAACTTATGCCAAGCTCCACATCACCAAACTGAGACTGAACTTACTGCGTCCCAGAAATGGAATCTTAAATCGTCAATTAAGAATCACCTAATCAACACTAATTAGGAATTCTGCTCAATAGATCCCTGCCATCCCCTAAAGGAAAATGAGCTAACAATAATCAATCTTTTTCACCTAGTATAACTTCCTTGTTCCCATTCCCTCCTATCTATTGAAGTCTTTCATTTTGTATAGCTCCTCAGAGTTCCTTTCTATCTGCTAGATTAGATGCTGACCCATTCATGAATCGGTGAACAGAGTCACTAAGATCTTTGAAATTTACACAGTTGAATTTTGCTGAAAATTTCTAATCTATTTATCTCCTCTTATAAAGTGTTGGAGAGAAAAATCACTCTTGTGGCTTTTTAAATGTTGGTTCATAATACTTTATCTCTACCTTTAAAAATACATGGATGGGGTACCTGGCTAGCTCAGTAGGTTAAGCATCTACCTTCAGCTCCGGTCATGATCCTGGGGCCCTGGGATCGAGCCCTGCATAATGCTCCCTGCTCACCGGGAAGTCTGCTTATCCCTCCTCCTCTGCTCCTCTGCTCATCCTTTCTCTCGTTCTCTCTCTCAAATAAATAAAAACTTTAAAAAAAATAAATAAAAATACAATGGAGAGGGGTGCCTGACTGGCTCCGTCAGTGGAGCATGCAACTCTTGATCCTGAAGTCATAAATTCAAGCCCCACTTAAAAATAATAAAAAAAAATGGAGAGACATTTGTATTTTGTTATTAACCATGAACTTAAAGTTCCCTCCATTTAATAAGGACCTATAAAGCACATAACGTAAAACATTTGAGTTCACTTTTGTATGACAAATTAAATCGGGGGGGAGGGAGGTTGTCTTAATGAGGAATAAAGCATTTTGCTTTAAAACACTGTTTTATTCAGCTAATGACCTATTTTATTTTTTCCATAATATGTATTGTGTTCTTGCCGTGTGCCTGATTCAGGCCAGGTGCTAGAGGCACAGTCCCCTCTTGTAGAGTTTGAAATCTAAAAAAAGAAAACTGCAAATCTTGAAAGACTATACATTCCAGGTATTGAAATAAAAGAACTATTGTTTTCACCTTCAAAAGCATATTGCATTCCTACAGTAATATCACTTTAGAATTGTATTTAACTTGAAACACAACAAAAAAAGTTAACATTAGCTTTCATATTATCTTGAAACAGTGTAACACGTTCTGAGGAGGAATCTTTCATAGTAGAATAACAAAAGGTTCTAAGCAAGCAGGCAATAGGAGAATCACAAATACTTAGTTTTATCTGTGCCTAGGATGTCATGGCTTTAGGTAATTGAAATAATCGAAGCAGAGTCGTGACTTTTTAAATTTTTCTTTATATTCAGAGAACAGTATCAAACTATCTTCAAACTTTCTAAGTCTACAGGCTGAGTCCGGCTAGACCCTCACCACATAAAATGTTTTCTAGGATCTCGTTTTACGGTTTTGACAGGAAACTTATACCTTTTCCCTCTTATTAGTGGAAGGTAAGAAAAGTTTCCTGTTTGAACATTTATTATTGATCAACCCATACACTCTGCATTTGAAGGACCAAAGTGTCTATTAACTACTTATTTTAATGCTTTTCAGTTTGATTCCTAAAATATCATTATAAAACTATTCTGGCCCTACGTTGAGAATTTTTAGCCTATTTTATAGTTTTGTGTCATTAAAAAAAAAAAAAAATCAAGCATCCTACGCTCATGTTATTAGCCCAGGTTATTTTAACAGGACCTTTACTATCAGAGACCCAGCCTTCTATCATTTCAAAAGTTACGTCATTTCCAAAGAACAGAAGCATAATGAAAAAAATCCGCAAGAATATTTTTTAAATTCATTTATTAATGGATCACATTTAACGTAAACAAAACGTGCCTTAACATATGCAGAAGATGCATACGATGGCTATAGGGGAACATCAGTTGAAATGAAAACCTGGTCACAAACCACTCATCTCAACCGGCTAAGGCAGAGAAAATGGGTTATTCCTTTTTTCCTTAGGCCTACGCAGTTTCAGAATGGCAATGCCTGTCAGAGGCCACTGCACCCTGGGAGGAACGCCCTGGGAGGAAGACGTGTGTGTCCGCGCACACCACCAGCCAGTGTTGCCGGTATCTCTCACACTCCTGGAGCCCCCACAGCAGGGCGCCTACCTAACACGCACAAGCAGGTAGGGATGGGTACGCAGAGCCTGCAGGACGGAGGAAACAAATGGGAAAGGATTCCTCCTCGTTTCCTGTAAGCGCCTGACTTCTGCACCTTATCTTTCTGCTCTTGTCTGCAAGGAAGGTCGACCTCCTCTCTGAGGATTCTCAATTATTCTCTCTGGTCTTTGATACAGTAAAGTGAGAGTGACCACCGGGTTTTGCTGGCGTGCGGCTTTTCGTGCTCCGCGCTCCTACCTCCAGCCCTCCCGCCTCCCGGGCTCACGCTCATCCAGGAGTGAACTAAGGGCTGGGGTGGGAGAGCAGGAAGGACCGCAGAGGTGGGGTACCCGGCAACCCGCAACGCTCTAGGTCAGGTTCATGTCCATCTGCATCCCTCCCTCCAGTTGTCACCTTCCACTCCCAAAAAGCCCGCCTTTTTTCCTCCTGCCCCCACCGCCACGCGTGCGGCCCTCTAAGACGCCCCGAGAGATGGCTGGGTGCAGCGCCCTTACCAGGCTCATGGACACCGGGATTGTCGGACAGCTCGATGACCAGGAGCTCCCGGCCCTCGAAGCTGCGCCCCACCGTGTAGATCCTGCTGATGGCGGTGCACTGCAGCCACACGGACACCAGCGCCTCGCGCAGCTCGGGGTATCGGTGGTACTCGAAGGAGATGCCGTCCTCCTGCTGCAGCCGCCGGCGTCGCCTCATGCCCGCCGCGGGCGCCCCGGGCTCCTGGGCTCCGGCGCCCAGCAGCCACCCGCAGGCGACCAGTGCCCCGCACAGCGCCAGCAGCGCCCAGCCTCCTCGCGCGGCCATCGCCCCGCACCGCCGCCGCCGGTGCCTTCCCGCGCCCGCGGCCTCTTTTGTTTGGAATCGGGGACTCGGGCGGGTTGGCGCTGCGGGGGGCGCGCAGTTCCGCAGCAGCCTGCGCACGCCTCGCCTTCCGCGGGCCGACTGAGCGCCGGCAGTGCGCGGGGGCCACCCAGAGGAGAGGGGCGAAGCGGCGGCGCGGCGGGCCGCACTACTGGCGGCTGAGCCCAGGGGAGCTGCAGGAGAAACCACTGCGAGGAGGGGGCCGGCGCGCGCCGGCGGGATTCGGTGGGGAACCGGGAGGGCGGCTGGCGTAGTTGGCTCGGAAGCACGTCAAAAGCCAAACGGCGCCAGGGAAGACGCAGGTGAAGTGACAGCTAAGGGCTGCTGCGCTGGGGAGCGTTGTTGTCATTGAGAGATCCATGACACTGCGTGTGGAAAAATACTCTTGGATTGCTAGTGGAGCCTTTTAAAGTAACATCTGTTCTCAGCCGACCAGGGTTTCCATCTTGATGCACCAGTAATTAGAGAACATTCCAGAAAAAAAAAGGAAGTATTGGCAGCCTCTTGCCCTTTCTCTATGATGTATCTTTAATGACTGTATTGACAGTCCAAACAGAAACCCAAGAGTTGGGTTGGCATTTATTGCAAAGTCTGGCTTTGATTTAGAGGTTTAAGAGAAGAAAAATGCATTCTATGATTTTGCAGATATTGTCTTTAATTGTATTGAATGCACATTCCTGGATTCTTTCAGGGAAGAAAACAAAAAAACAAAAAACCGATAAGGCTGTCATTTGTCAGTGCCTGGGCCAACCCCATTCTGTAGCAACCTTCAGAACAACAAAATGCAACACTGGGTGTGCTCTGGACAAAGGGTTTAGTTTGAATTAAGATTAAATGTTTCAAGAGAAGTTTGTCTGGGTAGTTCTGGCTCAGAGTTTCTTATTAGATCGTAACCAGGTGTCGGCCAGAACTGCAGTCATCTGAGTGCTTGACTGTGGCTGCAGAATCTTCTCCAAGAAAAAAATTCAAAAATAAAAAGATTAAATCCTGTTATAGAGGGGCACCTGCATGGCTCAGTTGGTTAAGTGACTGACTTTGGCTCAGGTCATGATCCCGGAGACCAGGGACTGAGCCCCACCATCAGGCTCCCTGCTCCGCAGGAAGCCTGTGAGTTCTCCCTCTCTCACTCCCCCTGCTTGTGTTCCCTCTCTGGCTGTGTTTCTGTCAAATAAATAAAATCCTTAAAAAAAAAAAAATCCTGTTATAGAAAGAAAACTCTGATCATGAGAAATAATGCCTCCATAACTCTCCTAAAGGTGCTGTAAAAATGTATAATCAGCTTTAAATATCCAGCCTTTAGACAAGATTTATATTCCTGGAGCAACTCTGAAACAGATATTATTCTAAAGAGGTTGTCATTTGGATTTAAGAGTCTTGCAAATAAATAAATAATCCACTGGACACTGTGAGGGTAATTTTTCATGTTAGACTTTTTTTTCTTTCTTAACTTGCTCTTCCTCCACCTGTCTAACGGTGCATCACACTGAATAAAAGCTTTCTCGTGGAAAAAGACATTTAAATGATTTTTTTGGATCAAAAGAAAAATGTTTCTGGGAAAACTGGTTCCACACCCCTCTGTCTACATTTCTTACAGCATCTATTTTGGATTTGGGGGGGCGGGGCAGGGGTGCGTAGGGAGGAAGCTGCCACTAGAAAGACATGCCACTCAGATTTGAATCCGGCCACATTCCTTGTCAATGTAGCAAGGCTAAGAATTGTATATTTTCCACTATGACCAGTCTGTATTTGATTACATAGTCCAGAAGTATAAAACCAGAGTTATAATTACATTTCTAAAATCATGCCCAAAAGAGCAACCTTGGAAACCTAGAAAAAGAAAACAGAGTAGCTAAAACCAATAACTTCAGAAGTGAAACGTTAAGATTTTCATGTTAGCAATTTAAGGTAACCACACTGATTTGTGGCTAGGTGGGGCATATGGACTAGTGACTACACACATGAACAACATAGTATGGATTGAAGTCCTATGTTGGCCTTCAGCTACTTCTTTAAACAAAGGATGTGCTTTCTATTTTTCCCAAATTCAATTTTATGGGTTGTTTTCCTTTTTTTTTTAAGTGGATGGAATCTTAATAGCTATGTAGACTCACTTGAGGGGGAATCTCTTTGCATCTTAGAAGCTTGTTTCCTTTATGTATAAAACAAAGGTTTTGACTGGATTACTCATTTAAGTGCAGCAGAATGCAGAGAATTTGCAAAATGTGCAGCTTCCCAAGACCCCATCAATGCAGGAGTTCTAAGATGTGTTCCACATATTAATGAGGCTCTAGGTCTTAACAGCAACACCATGTATTTCTGATTTTGATGCTCGTCTGATGAACACACTTCAAGAAATATTGTCCTACATGTTTTTTAAGGTCACTTTCAGATCTAAAATGCCATGATTCCTGGGCACCTGGGTGTCTCAATGTGTTGAGTGTCTGCCTTCTGTTCAGGTCGTGATCTTGGGGTCCTGGAATTGAGTCCTCCTGCATCAGGGTCCCTGCTTATGGAGGAGTCGCTTCACTCTCTGCCATGGCTCCCCCCCCCCCCAGCTCATGCTCTCTTTCAAACCAGGGAAATCTTTAAAGTAAAATAAAATAAAATGCTATGATTCTGGAAGATTTTGTTTTAGAAAAAAATTCCTGTTCATCTAATAGATCATAGAGCTTCTTGCTTATTTGGGGGCATACCACATACACCAAAGAATCAGTTTAAAGGAATGAGAACTTGGTATTTGAACTTCTGGGCTATTTTAGGTGTAGGTCATCCCCATTGGAGTGGGTATTACTTGTTTGCGGCTTCATAGGCAATTATATAGAAGGTTACATACTCATCCTGATTGCTGGATAGAAAATCCCGCATGCTAAGTCTTTAATGGATTTGACTCTGTGCTCCCAGAGTTCAATCTAGTACGAAACTACATTTAAAATTGTGTATGTGCAAAAGACAGAGGGATCCTTTTTCACATGATTTTTGGACATCTCTATGGGCATACTTAAGCTCCCCAAGCCTCCATTTCCTGCATCATTTCTACTTTTTTCAAATTCAGACACTTTCTCTTACTGTATTCCAAACCTTTTATTCTCCCTCCCAAAGCTCCATCTAAAACCCATCTACTGTGCATCAGGTCTGTGAGCACTCCCGTCTATATCCACCCAGTGGTATGCTGGCAAATGTTCACCACTCAGCCCTCTGGGGCAGGAGTGGAGGGCCTGACTTAGCATGCTTGCTGACTTCCACGGTGTAAGGGTTCCCACCACGCTGATTTCAAATTATCGATGTGACATCACAGAGCACGGGTGCTAAGAAGAGGCAAGCATTAGCACGCCTTTATATGGAGTGGTGGTGCGAACAAATTCTTTCTTTACAGTCCTCCCTTTTGGGAAGTGGAGCTGAATTCCCTACCGCATGAGTGTAGGCAGCACTTAGGGACTCACCTCTAATGAGCAGGATACAGCAGAAGCGATCTACCCAAATCAGGTTCTTACAAAGGCTTCAGTTTCCATCTTTCTCTCCCCCCTCCTGCCCCCTTTTCTTGCCATTCGTTCTGTGTCACGTTGTAGAGGAGATGTCATAGCAAGGACCTGAGGGGAGGCCCCTGTCAAACAGCCTGAAAGGGACTGACATCCTCAGGCCACCAACCTGTGAGCTGTCGAGCCTGCCATCCACTCTGCGAACAAGGTTAGAGGCGCATCCTTCAGTCCTGGCCAAACCTTGACAGCAATCTCTCTGACAGCATGACTACCATCTCATCAGACGCCCTGAGCCAGAACCACCCAGCTAAGCAGCCAGCAGATTCCCAACCTACAGAAACTGTCTGACAATAGACGTTTGTGGTTTTAAGCTGCTGGTCTTGCGGTAATTTGTTACACAGCACCAGATAACTAATACACATAGCATCTCCCACACACAAATACAATAGACACAAATAACCTCAAGAACAGAGAGGATAATAATGTGGCAACAAAATTAAGAAGTGACGGATTTGAGTATTTATTGCCTTTGTTCTTCATGTAATCTATTCAATTGTAAGTTTATATAATTTGTTTTTGTAAGGAATGGTTGTGTTTAATAAGTGCCTCATAAAATTTCCTCTTTTTTAAAAAGAGATTGTATGTATTTGTTTGACAGAGAGAAAGATCACAGGTAGGCAGAGAGGCAGGCAGAGAGAGAGGAGGAAGCAGGCTCCCTGCTGAGCAGAGAGCCCATGTGGGCCTCGATCCCAGGACCCCGAGATCATGACCTGAGCTGAAGGCAGAGCCTTTAACCCACTGAGCCACTCAGGCACCCAAATTTCCTCAGTTTTAACAATTGGCTCTTGCAAGTGGGTCTGAGCTTCCTCCAACCAAACCACCATACTTATTTGTCGTCTCCATTTTTCACTCAACAGTACGCCCTCCATTTATGGCTGGCCCTCCTCTTCAGTCTCCCGCAGAGGCAATATTGTAATGTTACTCAGTTTTTGTGAACCTTCTATATCAGAATCGCCTGGTAAGCATGGCCACATTCCAGACTAATTGGACCCAATTTTCTGGGGACGGGGCTTAGAAATCTTCACTTGAATAAGCTCTCCTCACCCCACCCCACCCCCACCCTCTCATGGTGATTCTGAGGCACCATATGATTGGAGGAACTCTCATGCCAGAGAATGCTTTTGAAATTTGACAGAACAGTGTTCTAATCCAGACCACTTGTTTTGGAAAACTGCTCAATGACTTCGCCTAACACTATGAGCATTCCATGAAATAAGACAAGCAAGGGGGAGGGCACAGGAAAACCTTGCCATAAACAGAAGCCTTCTACTCCCCTGAACTCCTTACTGGGACAAACTGCCATCATGGTACCCTCTTACTGGCCAGTGGAGCCTCCCATCCAGGCATGTCTGCTTCAGGATCCTTCCTTCAGCCCTCTGAACTCCAAACACCAATGTCTGACTTTCCTTATTAGCACTGAGGAAGTTCTCTCAGCCAGCCTCCACTCAACCACCTCTCTGTTTGCACCGGATGTGCTCTGGGGGATGCCCACGTCCCTGGCCAGGCCTGGGGTTGGTCTCACTTCTCCTTCCCTCGCTACTCATTCCTCACATTTCTCACAGATCTCTCACCACTGACTTGCATGCATATCAATGTCAATCAGCTGTGCCACCAGAAAGTTCATGCCACTTCCACGTGTGGTTGTGTCCTGGATTAAAGAGGCAAACAGGTAAACACGAGAGTAGAAAACAGTTGAAAGCTTTGGATGCACTTGAGTTTTCAAAGTGGAATTAGGCATGGATGAGGAAACAGTGTAGAGCTGAGGAAAACTTAAAAAAATCTCTAAACCTTTTGCTCTTAGGTTTGTTCCCAAACCTGTCATTTAGCATAAAGAACCCAACACTTGTACTGATGTAATGGTAGAAAAAGCATTATCATGTAAAGGCCTTGTTCCTAAAACAACCAGGAACCAACCAATGAATGAGCACATGCTTATATTTTAAATTTAAATAGAGTATTTAAATTGTGCTTGTATGCTTCATTTTTTATGTTTTTCTTCTTTAACTGATTTTTTTCCCATTAACCAACCCACTAAATGTTTCAGTTGGATTGGGGAAGAAGGGAGAACCATAGCCAATCGGTCACAACCAAATGTCACTTAAAGAGTGCCGATGGTACTCCATCTACAACTATCGCCACCTAAATAGCAAATTACCGACTCAAATTGAAGGTAGTCCAAAGGGTTGGTTCATCAATGTTTTTCTACAACTCCACCTTGTACCAATTTCTCTGTATTCCGGAGGCCACCCCAGTATTACCGACCTCATAGCAGCATTGTCCAAAACCATGCAATGTAAACTACATGTGTAATTTAAAGTTTTCTAGTAGTGTTTTCAAAAAGTGAAAAGGAACAGGTGAAATTAATTTTAATAATAAATTTTGCTTAACCCAATGTACCCCAAATATTATTATCTCAACCTACAACCAATTCAGAATCTATTAATGAAATATTTTTCCATACTGTTTTCCAAATCAGATTTACATTACAGCCCATCAGTGCAATTCATACTGGCCATATTTAAAATGCTCAGTAGCCATTTGTGGCTGGTGATGACTGTATCAGACAGCTGACAGATCTTGCATTCCAATCTTCTAAAATTATTCCTTGTGATTTATCTTCATAGTTAATGCTGTGGTCCAAGCACCCGCTGATTATTTCTTTGCCCAGACTGTGGCCGAGTCTCCCCGTGGAGATGACTCTTCTCCATCACAGGTTAATCCAAGTTTTAAATCTTACTGCCAAAACCACCTTCTTCGTCATTCACCTTGATGACACTATCTACCATCCTGTAATGTCCATCACTCAGTGGCTCAAAATCAAAATAGAGCTGCCTCCCCCCTCGCGCTTTGTGAAAATTTAATAAATGAAAACCTTGCTTAGAATGGAGTCAGGAGGCCAGCAGAGGGAGCTCTCAGGCCTTCCTATCCTGGCCCATCGCAGACCCAACAGGACCTTACTATCCCAGCAGAAGGAAGGTTTCCTCCTCCCCTGGCAACAGCCCAACCAATGAGAGACAGTTACAACTCAGGCATGAAAAGCCATTATACTTCCAGCTTCCGGTTTACTCCAGTGAATATGAGTTTATAAAAATCTCTCCTAATACCTCCCTTCTCCTCTCTATAAAAATGCAATCCTCCCTTTAGTTCACTAGACTCACCTATGGCTTTGCCCCAGCTTGCCTCTTCTGGATGAAAGTTCTTTGTTATTCCTGAATACACTCTTTTGGTGGTGAAACAGCTAGCAGTTTTATTTTTAAGGTTAACACCTTCTTCAGAGAATTTTATTCGAGAGCCCTGGGAAATCCTACTTCTTGTGTCTCCTGCTGCTTCAGTTGTAACATTATTAGCAAAAAAGAAAAAAATACAGATAGCACATTCATCAAGTGGAGGCTCAAACAATATCCCATAGCTATGATTTTCATGTACCATTATATAATTACTGCTGTTACACACCTTAATGTTGACGGATTAGTCTTTGAAGTTAAATCAGGATTCTCCTACACCCCAACACAACACTTGTATTGGACCTTTTGTTAAATAGTAATGGGGCTCCTTGGCTCAGTCGTTAAGCATCTGCCTCCAACTCACGTCAAGGTTCCAGGGTCCTGGGATCAAGCCCCACGTCGGGCTCCCTGCTCAGCAGGAAGCCTGCTTCTCCCTCTCCCGCTCTCTCTGCTCGTGTTCCTGCTCTCCTCTCTCTGTCAAATAAATAAATAAAATTCTTCATTAACTTGGTCTGACCACACATGTGTTACTTTTGAAAAGGGGGTTTCATTTGCTCCCCACGTGGTTTCAGTTGACTCCAGGAGCTGCGTCCTCAGGTATGTAGCTTGGGAGAGGGCAGATCATTCCACCCGGCAGATGAGCCTGGAGGCACGGATGGTCACTGCCCACCGGAGTCCTGTTGGTGGCCGAGCCTAGGCTTGGGACCAGTTTTGTCTGGAATGACCACTGGTTGTCTCTTTCAGTGGAAATCCTGTGGCCAAAAGAATGGAGTTCAGACAAGAATTTAGCTCAGATTTGTGTAAGCGAAGAGTGGAGAACACGGGGAGAGAGAAAGAGAGATAGCGAACGAGAAAACAAAGGCAGAGGAAGAAGAGTAGAGGAAGGGGAAGAGGAAAAAATAGGAAGACAGGGGAAGAGGGGTGCCTGGGTGTCTCAGTCTGTTAAGTCTTGGACTCCTGATTTTAGCTCAGGTCTTGAGCTCAAGGTTGTGAGTTTGGGCTCTGCACTGGGCTCCATTGTGGACATGTAGTCTACTTTAAAAGAGAGAGATAGAGAGAGAGAGAGAGAGAGAGAGAGAGAGAGGAAAAAGCAAAAGGAAGACAGTTGAAAATCCAGTACTATCTCTATTCAAGGGCCTTAAAAACTTTATAAACATCTACTTTAGTGTGAAAAGTGTGGGAAATTCACCTTCCTAATGGATGATTAATCCTAAATTAAACTGAGGAATATCTGTATCTTGTGCAAGACACACAGTAGCATAACAAAAACAGAAAGCATAATATTTATAAGCATTTTGGTGATTACAAAAGCTTTCTCCTGCATTTTTTTACTTGATTCTCACAATGACCTCATTTTATTACCCACATTTTACAGATAAACCACCTGAATCAAAGAGAAATATGGTTAACTCAAAGATATATTTTAGAATTACCCCTTCATTTGCTTTTTTGGACCTGAGCTGATTCTCCTTTGGGAAAATGTACTATAAATCTAAAGTCTCAGCATGTTACTAGGAGCAAAGAATGAATTCAATTTCTATGTTTTCCTCCTGTCTATGGAAAAATTATTATTCCTGTGCCTTTAACAACTATAAAATGTGATGTTTATCAGACTTAAATTAAAATAATATATTCTGCTGTGTAAAAAAAAAAAAGATACCACGGGGTGCCTAGTGGCTCAGTCAGTTATGTATCTGCCTTTGGCTCAGGTCATAATCCCAGGGATCCTGGGATCAAGCCCCACATTGGGCTCCCTGCTCATCCGGGATCCTGCTTCTCCCTTTCCCCCTCCTCCCTGCTCGTGCTCTCTTAAATAAGTTAAGTCTTTAAAAAAAAACAAAAATGGAATAAAAAAGATAATACAATAACTTGCTTATAAAATGTTATATTAGACCCTAGTAGCTAAGGGAAAGTAATGCTTTTTAACCCCTAATTTTTCCACTAACGTAATACATAGGAAAAATTAAAAGTGTATTTTCTCTTATATACCCATGTTTGTGAATGAAATTACCAAAATAAAAATTAAGTGCCATATCAGAGAAATTATCATATGATCTCTCTGATATGAGGAATTTGAGAGGCTGGGTGGGAGGTCATGGGGAAAGGGAGGGGGAAAAAATGAAACAAGATGGTACAAGGGAAGAAGACAAACCATAAGAGACCCTTAATCTCAGGAAACAAACTGAGGGTTGCTGGGGGTTGAGGGGATAGATAGGGTGGCTGGGTTATGGAAACAATAAAAATTAATTTTTTAAAAAAAGAAAATCAAGTGCCACGCTCTCATGAGACAAAGATCACAAAGAGTGATTGGTGGGATGCCTGGGTGGCTCAGACGTTAAACATCTGCCTTCCGCTCAGGTCATGATCCCGGAATCCTGGGATGAAGCCCCGCATTGGGCTCCCTGCTCTTTGGGAAGCCTGCTTCTCCCTCTCTCATGCCCCCTGCTTGTGTTCCTTCTCTAGCTGTGTTTCTCTCTGTCAAATAAATAAATAAAATCTTTAAAAAAAAAAGTGAGTTTTCTCCTCAGCTGTAAGATATAAGCTATCTCATACATTTTTATATCTTATAAATTAATAAATCTTATAAATAAATAAGGTCTTTCATCCTGGACCAAGTTAAGTTGCCCAGGAATCTACGGTGGTAACTCTAAACACTACACAGATGCACACGACGGTGCGCAAATCTTTCATTATAATCAATAATCCTCTCTACTTGAGTCTTAAATACTCTTGTCAAAGTATGGTCCCCACTTCCCTTCCCAACACACACACCCCATACACACAGAGAGACACACAAAACCCCTGCGTTTCTCCTGGTGTATTTCAGCAACGGCCTCATTTTCAGGGTGTCTGGGTGGCACAGTTAGATATCCAACTCTTGGTTTTGGCTCAGGTTGTGATCTCAAGGTTTTGAGATCCAGACCCACATCGGGCTCCACACTGAGCATGGTGTCTGCTTGGGAGTCTCTCTTGCCCTCTGTCCTGCTCACACTCTTGCTCTCTCTCTCTCAAATCAGTAAATAAATATTTAAAAAAAAGAAAAGAAATAACTTCATTTTCTATTTGTCCAATAAAATTCCAGTTGAGAGCCTCGATCTTCCCTTTTTCCTTATGCTCCACATTAGCAATTTCCATCAATTCTATCATATATATGGACATAATATGTATATACATACAGACCTATCATATATAGATATCTATCTTTATGTCTATAGATATATATGGCATCCAACCCTTCCTGCCATGACCACAGCCACTACCCTAAACTCAGCCATTGACTTTTCTCAAATCAACCATTGCTATTGCCCCCTAACTTATTTCCTTGCTTCTATACCTGCCCACCCTGAATTTACTGTTCACACAGCAGGCCATTTTCAAAATGTAAATCAGATTATATCACTTTCCTGCTAAAATATCCCCAGAGCTTTCCAATGTACTTGGAATAAATTCCCAACTTCTTACCATGACTTCCATAGTCCACAGAATCTGTCTCCTGCCTTCCTCGCCCATCTCCTCCAAAGTCATTCTCTTGGAATCTCTATGTGCAGTGGGGACTCCCAGGTACTACCTGTCATATCTTCTTGTCCATTTTCTTCAACACACTCATCACAAAAATGCTGATTCTTTACTTTGCTTTGTTTTCTCCTATTGAAGATGAGCACTTAGGTTAGGTTCCTAACACCAGAGTCTAACCCATGAAAGAGATTTAATAAACAGTTATTGAAAAAATGAGATATATGTCCACAAGAACTTTATGACTTTTAAACTTTAGAGATTTTAAGGAAATAACCAATCTTAAAGGAATAATATTAAGACTATTAGATATATTTATTTATTCATTCATTTATTTGAGAGGAGGAGGAGAGAGTGAGCATGAGCAGGGGGAGGGGCAGAGAAAGAGAGAGAAGGAGGCTTCCCTGCTGAGCAGGGAGCCCAGCAGAGCTGGATCGCAGGACCCCGGGGATCATGACCTGAGCTAAAGGCAGATGCTTAACTACCTGAGCCACCCAGGCTCTCCAATATCTACAGTCTCTGAAATAAGCCCTGTACTAATTATTGGCTTTGATCTTCCTCCTTGTACCACATTTTACAAATGAGAAGACTAAAGTTTAGAAAAGTTAAATAATTAGTACAAGTTTATATAAATAGGAAGTGATGAAGTCAGGCTGATGGGGAAAGACAGCATCATTTCCCTGGTATAGGCTTTCAATTCATTCATTCATTCAACAAACTTCTATTTAGAACCCACTATATGCCACATTCCGGTGGGATGTGGTCAGTGAGGGAAGTAAATGGATTAACATACAGTCCCTGCCAGAGAAGAGCTCAGAGCTCACTGTCCAGTGTAGAGATATAAGACTACCTTGTCCAATGACAAACATGTTCTCTGGCTAGAACTGATCACCATGCATAGGAGAGTTTATTTCAATTAGGATGTAGCAGAATTGAAATCTGGGGAAAACACATCCTGTTAAGAAGTGACTTGTTGAGTATTTTTAACACTTTAAAAACAATATACAATAAAAATTCCAATACTAATTAATTCACAGATTCAGAACACACCACACCCCAGCTGCTTAGGAACCTACTTGTGGCAGGAAGTGTTACCAAACACATTGAGTCATTAAGCCTTCATAGTTGGGTAAAACAATTAGGTTCAGCTGCCACATCGCTCAAAATTGCTTCATGGAAGATTCTCTCAAGTTTCAATGTGTTATTTATTCTGTCTGGTTCCTTGCCTCAGCAAATGCACATGTTGACTCCTTGACTTTCTTAAATTTTATTTAACATTTGCAAAAACTCCAAAACCCAACCACTGTCCCCTCTTTAATTTAGCTTTATCTCTTCCTGGGGAAGAGTTTCTTATCTCCTTGTCATGTTCAGGCTGGTATTCCACCCACTGCTTCAATGATCCCCCATCTCAGACATCTATGACTAACCAACGCTTGGCTGGACGGCCAACTGGGGCCAGAACAACAGCACCATGTAGATAAGGGGCTCAAGTAGTTCCTTGAACTGATGGGACTATGTAGGAGAGGAAATAGAGAACGAGTGAGAATGAGTCACACACAGGTACTCTGATGGAAAATAAGCCACAGGCCCCCTTGGCCATTCTTCCACCTTGGCTTGTCTCTTGCTCACTCCTCAGAGCAGGGCAAGCTCCTTTGTCTAAAGTGCTTCAGAGACAAACTCCAAAGCACAACATGAGCTAGCGTTATTCTCCATTTTCTCCCACCATTGCCCCCATTGCCTCCATCATTCTCTTAGGATGTGGCATATTCCACTCTTTCTGACTATCAGATCATAGTGCATGTTGTTTGCTTTACTTGGATTATTCTTCCCCTTCTGTCCCCATTCCCTTTCTGGGTAGCTATTGTTGTCAGTCAGGCCTCAGATTCCACATCTTATGGAGGAACGTTCCCTAACAGCCTCCATCAGGCAAGGAAGGTCCTATGGCTCTGTGATCCCAAAGTTCTTTGTGCCTCTCTTCCCTCTCAGAGCTCTTTAATAATTACTTCTTGAATTGACCATAATCTCTTTTATACTATCAATTTTGTGAAGGTAGGAACCATGTCTCTCATGCCTTCTAGCTTCTTCTAGGGCCTAGCAGAGTTTGATACAAAACTGAAACTAAACAAATATTTATTGATTGGATAAATACATTAATTCTTTTTTTTAAGATTTTATTTATTTATTTGACACAGAGAGAGAGATCACAAGTAGGCAGAGAGGCAGGCAGAGAGAGAGGAGGAAGCAGGCTCCCTGCTGAGCAGAGAGCCCGATGTGGGCCTCGATCCCAGGACCCTGAGATCATGACCTGAGCTGAAGGCAGAGGCTTTAACCCACTGAGCCACCCAGGTGTCCAAATACATTAATTCTTAAAGAGATCAAGCTATGCTTCTCTGTTGACAGCTGATACTCCATCATTTAAGTTGAGCCTCATTATCCAAAAATAACTTGCCCCAAGTCTATACCCACTAAGCTGCACTGCTTGCATAACTATGGGAGACAGCTCATGGTCATGGAAGTATGCAGATCTAAGGGAAGAGCTGTCCTGAGCTTGAGGAAGAACCCATCACCACCGCCCGCTTCTGCCAGTGCACATGGAACCTGGAATAGAACTCTGCTGACTCTGAAGTCCTGAGTAGCTGAACTAGTCAGGACTTGCTTTGTTGCAACTAAAATGAACTGAATTCGAAATGGCCTAAGTATATAGGAAGGAAGGTAGGAATGAAGGGCAAAAGGAGGTGGAGAGGGAGGAAGAAAGAAATCTGATTCAGAAAATAGAGCTGGCCTCTTTCCCAACTTCTTCCAAGGACTCCTCCCCAGCTCCAGGAAGCTCCATCTAGCTATCCGTCCGCCCGTGGGTCCCTTTCTTGCCACAGCCCTCTGTGTTAGCGTCATTCTATCCTGTGAGAAGGACTTCCACAGAGATTTCTGCAGATGCTGTCAGCACTCTCTGTCAATGCCCAAACATAACTTCCTGAAGAAAGATGGTAGATCTGCCAGCAGACTTGGGTCAGGTGCCTATTCTCAGGCCAATCAGTGGAGATAAGAAAATGGGGCATTGTGGTCAGTTACACCTACAATTATTTTTTTAGTCTAAAAGCCTAGAACATGTAAAACCCCCAACAGGATATCTATAAAGACTAGAAACACAGGTAAAGATATATCATGTCATCCAAAACATCTGTAATAAAGATAAAATAATATCATCTGTGTTTTCAGGCTTTATAGAATTGAAAGCCTATACCAGGGAAATGATGCTGTCTTTCCCCATCAGCATATAGCTATGCCTTTAAATAATGTTCATGATCCAAGTTAAGGTCAAGATCTTCTTGTCACTGTTTTCTAGCTCGATCCTTGTGTCTGGAAGACTTTCCCCAACCATCCCTCAGGCAGGCTCGGGTGGGAATCATCTCCAAGTTCTCAGTCTGGGACCCTTCGGGCTGTAAACAATTACAGCTGCAGAACCGGCATGCTGCCACATGAAAAGGGAATATTTTTGAGGCGCAGTCTCTGAGTAGTGACGAGCTCGGAATATTTTGCCGTCTTGTGACTTGTCCTCCCTACACTGAATTAATACTTTAGAAAATGATTCTTTACTCAGCTCTCACACTCTCCTGGAAGAAATTCTTGCTTAGGGGCCCCCGGGTGGCTCAGTCGGTTAAGGGTCTGCCTTTGGCTCAGGTCGTGATCCCAGGGTGCTAGGATCAAGCCTGGTGTCAGGCTTCCTGCTCAGTGAGGGTCCTGCTTCTCCCTCTCCCTCTGCTCCTCCCCCTACTGCTTGTGCTCTCTCACATGCTCTCAAATAAACAAATAAAATCTTAAAGAAAGAAGGAAAGGAAGGAAGAAAGAAAAATTCTTGCTACTATGAAAGCTAAGGGATGGCCATAGACTACTCTTGGACTGCATGGTAAAAATAAACTTGAATATAAAATGAACAAGGCTCAAGATCATTTGCTTTGCTAAACAAAATTGTCTGGGAGACTAGCCACCTGGACCCTCTCGTTCCAGAGTTGTTTGACGTTTTCAGTCCAGCATAGCATTCCTCAAGCACGAAAATCACTTCATTTCTGATGTGTTGTAAATAGAACATGATTCACTAAGACCAAAATAAGAAAAACTGATAAAAAGGCTGATAAGTGTAATTTTCATATAAAACTTCCGATCGAGTTGAAAACAAAGTTTTAAAGATTTTGTTCATAATAAATCTGTTAAGTTAGAGTGAACTAATAACTACTTGAAGTTTAAAGGTGCATTTGATATTCCTATTGATTCAGTTTAATTTACTGAGTATATCTACCCTCCATGTTTTATAGAAAGATAAAGATATTTGTAAAAGCTGTGTAGATTCTTTGGTATAAATAGCGGAAAATAATAGCTTTCAATGAAAAGAGTAAGTAGTGCTTCCAAATTGCCAATGTTCCCTGACACTTTATTTGAAAAACGTTAGTCAGTTAATTCAGAAAATCAAGACTCAGTTGTCTTCTTCAATTTTCAGCTTTTATTGCTGTTGTTTCTATTTTCTGTTGGGCAATTTGCTAGTTTTGTTTTGTTTTGTTTTTTTGGGTTTTTTTGTTTTTTGGGGGGGGCATGAACTGAGCTAAATATGTTTTATTCTTAAAACCTTGTAAGGAAAGCTTTAATACCACCATCTTATAGAGAAAAAAACAGACACTCCAGCAACATGTCCAAGATCCCAGGGAAATAGCCAGAGTCTGACTCCAGACTAAAGTCACCGCATTTCCTCTGCCCTTTCCTCCTGCCTCACATCTTCAGGCAAAATAACGTCACCTGTTGGCAAGGATGGTGAACTGGCTCCCTCATGGTCTCAGCTCGAAGCTTTTTCTCATGGCTCTCTGGCACAGAAAAGGGATTCGAGTCTAGGAAGGCGACCAAGTTAAACAACTTTTAAGGTGACTGAATCACACAGAAGCATTGGTTCTTTTAAATATTTAACAATGCCCTGGGTGTGTCCATGAATCCCTGGATGGCACTTTTAGGAAGTCCGATCAGATGAACGGCTGAATACGATCCTGGGACAGACATACAGGTGCTGTGTTTAGTGCCCTATACTAAGCAAGGGGGAGAAATGGACTTGGTATTTGGGGGTGCTGCCATATCTTTGCCTTCCTAATTCTTCTCATCTGATAGAAAAGCTGTGTCTCTCAGCAAATGACAAGAAAAATGGATTCAGGGGGCTGCTAGGTGGTCCAGTTGGTTAAGTGTCTGCCTTCAGCTCAGGTAATGAACTTGGGTTCCTGGGATTAAGGCCCACATCAGCCTCCCTGCTTTGCAGGGAGCCTGCTTCCTCTTTTCCCTCTGCCTGTCACTCCCCCTGCTTCTGTTCTCTCTCTCTGTCAAATCAATCATTCAGTCTGAAAGAAAGAAAGAAAAAGAAAAAAGAAAGAAAGAAAGAGAGAGAGAGAGAGAGAGAGAGAGAGAGAGAAAGAAAGAAAGAAAGAAAGAAAGAAAGAAAGAAAGAAAGAAAGAAAGAAA